>JBBMEF010000003.1:2009911-2024824 GCA_037832685.1 Sicyos baderoa
TATAAGTTACTTTTTCAAGTTTCTAAACCAACACAAAGAAGAAGACAGTTCAAATTCTAGTTTTAAACTATGCTTGAAATGGGCAGTTAACAGCTTCCTGCCATAGAATGATAACTTTGCAATATATACAAACTAGTTTGAGTTCATAAACTAGTTCGAGGCCGTATGAACTGCGGCGACTGTCGACACCATGGAATCGACTCCACAGACATTGTGACCCCGGCAGATTTTGTAGAATCCTTTCTCACCCCAGTTGGCTCCCCAGGAGTTCTTTATGATCCAGTAAGGCTTCTCTTTCATTCGGACGGGCGCATACGCAGAAGCTCCATAACCAACCAACAAAACTCCATGATCCAAATGCTTTGAGCAAATGTAAGGGCAAGAAACTCCTCCAATATATGTCTGCATGTATACAGCATTGATAGCAACTGCATTCAAGAGAATTTGGGCAGTCAGAAACTATGGTTTCAACAAATAGTATTTAAGATACCACGGTTGAGAATGTCATTACTGGCAAGAGGGCCGTTTTTCACGAGATTGGCAGCAATTTGTTCTTCGTCGAGGGATACGACACTAAAGTTGGCAACCGATGCAGCAATTTTGCTCTTGTCAAATTTGCAGGTTCCACGATCTGTACCAGTGTATGGGTAATCTTTCTCCTTCATAAGTCCACCGGCTTTCAATGTGTACTCGAACGCACTATTCATTAGTCCTCCATTGCAGCCAGCATCACAGGAACCTTTTTCTTCTGGATCACACTGGTAAAAGTATAAACGTGTGTTAATTTCCATGAAAATAAAAAGAAACACCTTTCTTTTATGAAGTTCTAGAATAGACAAGTGAATAAAATCCAGTATATGCTGTTCAAGTGCATATGGATATGAATGTAAATATGTAATGCAGAAACTTATGTATCTTTGCTTTCAATCAAATACAGAAAAACTATCTATAATCATAAACATTTAAGTAACTTCACACAAACAATCAACTTTCCATAAAGTCCACAAATTCAAATGAACCAAGTCAATCATCCTTTGTACCAAAAAGTTTATCATATATCAAGAACCTCAGGAAACCTGCATTTGAATCCTTTTCTAGCCCAACAAATTTGTAAGACAGATGATAATAGCAGCCAATACTGAACAGACGCAAATATTTACCAATGTTTTATTTTTGAAACAAAGGTAACCACACCCATCCCTAGGCCAGACACCGGGAAACGCTCAAGGTGTCTAGTGATTCTCGAACTTGGAACCTGGTAACTAAATATTTACCAATTGATTCCATAATATACACAAGCAGTTGCAAAATAAATAAGGAGCATCTAAATCTAATAGAAGTCAACCATCAACCATAATCAGGAACCATAGATCAACAAACGCAAAAACAGGTATTTTGCTTCCTACAACTCTGGAACCACGTGCAGAGAGGTAGATATGACACCCAAAATAAAATCATAAACGATCACGATCATCATCTAAACGTAAAATCAGAAAAATTCACTTAAAGAACAGCAAATCAAAGACAAGTAAAAATCAAAATCCAAACCTCGTGATCACAGTCAACAAGCTGCTGTTCGCTAAGGCTAACAAGCTCGCCAGTAGCAAGAAAGTTAGCGCCTTCAAGAGCACCGGTTGTACTGAAACTCCAGCACGATCCACACGAACCCTAATAACAAAATCAATCACAAAAATCAAAACAGCAGTTTAATAAACAAAAGGCTTAAACTAGAACTTGACGGCATGCTTCCTTGAGCTGGAAAGCACTTAAACTAGAATACCCTTTTGAAGTATCCCGGCCAGTGCCCTGGTTATAGGGGGCGGGGCTCCTATTTCCCAGTTTTCAAAAAAAATATATATATACGAAAAACGGATACAGAACAAAATATAAAAGATACAAAACGGAGAATCGAAAAACATTCAATTCCATACCAAAGTTAAACGAAGTCAACTCTTCTCCGCAGATCAAAACTTAAGGAAAAAGCAAAAAGATGAAAACAAAAACCTGATTCTTGACTTCCGAGACAGCTCCATGATCTCTCCAATCGAAATCGGCGGGAAGGCTATCAGTAGGAAGGATAGGAGCCTTATTAGCATCAGCAGGGAGTCGAAGACGGCGACCACGAAGCCCTAGAAACGACCTACGGAACTCCGATGGAGTCAAATCGGAGAATTGAGTGACGCCATGAGTAGCAGATGGATCCAGAGCCTGATGGCGCTGAGCTCGCTTCAGATTAGCCTTGAAAACCCTAAACCTGTGATCATGCTCCTCCTCGGAGGCGTACGATTTTCCAAACTTGTGCTTAAACGCCAAAAAGTGATGCTCTGCCCCGAGCAGAAGATCGTCGCCGTTGACTCCTCCGCCGTCGACAACCTGCCGGATCACGAAATCTCCGCCCGATTCGTCGGAGAGAATCTCGCCGGCGATCGCCGATACGGCGAGGAGAGAGAAAACGGCGAAGAGAGAGAAACGCTTTGCCATATTTTAAATGGAGGAATATAAAAGCTTATGAATTCGACTCACAGAGCAAGCCGTTTTATGCAGGTTCTTCGTGGGGAGAGTTTTGCTATTCTGTAATCGGTTGCATTGTAACTGACTTTTAGGTTTATTATTTGAACCGTTGGTTTTAGTTCCAGCGGGACCCATGAGGAAATGGACGGCGTGGATTGGGGAGTTTGTTTCGTGATGATGTAGGAGATAACTGCCTCGCATTATCTTTTTTTGCTTTTAGAAAGGGAAAACAATATGGCCAATGACGAGGCAACACGTGTAGTTATTTAATTTGATTTTCCTAAAAAGATAATATTCACGTTTTTAATTGGATAATTTGATGGTCCAGGTCATTGAGGAATTGGTCTATATCGGGTCATATTTGGGCTTTTTGTGGAGAATGGCCCATTGCGGTAACTTAGAGATTATTGGGCTTTGGCCCAATATCCATTTATATAGGAAAGCAAACAAAATCATTATGAATAGGGAAATGGTATAAAATAGCTAAATTTAGAGAAAAAATATGCGTATGACTACATGATTTTCCAAATGTTATAAGTTCGAACATAGCTCACTTGATAAATTTTAATTTTAAAAATTGTATTTGTTTTTTGTTTTGTTTTTGTTTTCTTACGAAATTTCTACAAAAATTAAAACTTTCTTTTTAGTTTCCAAGATATGGATTCATTTTTAGTAACAAAATTGATAAGTAAATAACAAAATTTAGATATGAAAATTATATTCATCAATTTTTCTGTTGTTCTTCTAACTCTAACACTATTTGAAGCTACCAAATTATAATGTATTTTAAGTACATAATAGTTGAACTATATTTTCATTAATGAAAAAATTAATTAATATTATTATTTTTACATCATTGTACTTGAAGAAGAGAAATTTGAATTTACGACTTCTTGTTTATGGAAAAATATTAATAGTACTAGACTAATATTCTTAGTTAGCAAAGCCAATCATTATTAAATCTTATCAAATGTCCAAAAATAGCATAGCTCTATTGATATATTGTACGCCTGAGTAACTATGAGGTTACATATTCAAATCTCATCTTCCCCAATATTGAATTCAATTACATAGGAGTATGAAAAGGAATAAATTTTTTATTATTTTTTAGTACCATATCGAGGAAATGAGAATTGATTATCGAAATCAAACTTGTAATGTTGTTAAATTCGTTTACAACCAAATAATAAAAGCAGACCCATTTGTATTAGTTCTGATAAAGAGGAATAAAAATTTGAATCTTTCCCTAAAATGCTTAAAATTACCATTATGAGGAAGTATAAAAAAACCGTCCAACCAAATTCTTTAGATATTATACATTTCGTTGACATTTTGGGCTAAAGATCGAAGTGAAAGTTCTTTACACATTTCTTGATTCGCTTAAATTAACCAAATTCCACACTTTTATCCTTCCGTTCTAAGAAAAGCAAGACGCTGGGCTGACCCCAACTGAGCCCAGATCCAGGGGAACACTGCAAACCCCTCGTTCTTCCTCGTCTTCCTCGTCTTCCTCTGTTCCTCTTCCATTCAACATTTTTTCTTCAAATCTCCCAAACCCATCAACCCTTTTCTGCTCCTGATCGCGGATTCAATCGTGGGTCTTCGTCGATTCTCGCGTATTCATCAGATCTGAGGTAAATTTTTAATGGGTCGTTGTTACATTCTGTAATCGATGACTCTTTGGATCATTCCCAATTCGCTTCATTAGGTTTTGTTTGGTCTGGATTTTGGCTGTGTTTGTTTACTGAGGAACTTGTGTAAATTTTACTTGAAAGCTTAATCTCTAACATTCCTGTTCTGGGTAGTCCATACTTCATTAGCTGGAACCATGTAGACTGGCTGGTAGTTAATTGTTGAAGTGGATTTCTAGGATCATTTGGAAGTGTTTGAGAGAATTCATTTTGGGGTGTTTGTGTAGGAAACAAAAACTTTCATTGATCTATGAAAGTTTTTTTTTTTTTATATCCGTGACTGTCCGGGCCAGCTTTCTCGCACCTCGACTAATGTCACGGGGCATACCGCCTGACCCTATAACATTTGGATGCTAATGAAACCCGTAGGTATTAATTTGAAATTAATTCCTAGGTAGGTGGCCAATGGGGTTTGAACCCATCACCTTATGCACCCCAAAACCCTCTTTGACCAATTGAGCTACCCTAGACAATGACCTATCTAAATTTACAATAAGCTTATTCGAAAATGAGGATTAACTTATAAGAGTAATATTAATAAAGTAATTTATATTGGGTTTTGATGGTATCCGATTCTGTACAGAGTTCATTGTTCCAAGATGTTGACGAAGTTTGAGACAAAGAGTAATAGAGTTAAAGGGCTGAGTTTCCATCCTAAGAGGCCATGGATCCTTGCAAGTTTACACAGTGGAGTCATCCAGCTATGGGATTATCGGATGGGCACGCTCATTGATAAATTTGATGAGCATGAGGGGCCGGTTCGCGGCGTTCACTTTCACAAGTCTCAGCCTCTATTTGTATCTGGAGGTTCTATATTCATCTTTCACTTTGCTTTGGACTACTCTTAACTGATTTTAGTGTCATTGCGTAGATGCATTTTTTTTCTTTTTTCTATACTATATGTCTAATGTAGGACCTTTCTGGTAGATGTTATTTGATCAGTTATATATAGGTGCACAGCACATAGAGCTGTGTTTTTTGGCTCTCTTCTTGATCCTACTGCGGCTGGCATAGCTTTCTAGCATCTCGTTGTCTTGAATAGAAGAGTTAAACTTTTCTTTTTGATAGCTTCAGTTTTATTTTTCTCTCATGGTTCTTTTGTTTGTTACTTTCTTTGTATTTTATTTTCTTCACTCGGATTTTGTGAAATCTTTTCTCCCTTTTCATAATTTCAATGAGAAGTTCATTTCTTGATTAAAAAAATTGTTATATATTGGTGATTCAGATCTCATCTATCATTCAAGATTATTATTATTATTATTATTATTATTATTATTTTGCTGCTGTAAAAATATTGATGTCGGATATCAATTTTTGTCTCCTTGCCTTGTTGCTGAAAGATTCATCTCTTTCCCCAGTTGATAGAATAGAATGCCTCGTGAATTAGAAAATAATAATTGGTCTTAAGTAAATTTTGCACATGCATCTTGATGACCAATGATGTGAATATGGATTTTGCAGCCTCGTAAGTTAAGCATTGGAATAATGGCATGAAAACAACAGTTCTTTTTTGTTTCTTAATACATGCATAATTTATTATGTCAGACTGGTTTGTCGAGGAGGGAGGACTCGATGTTGTGCATCCATCAATCAACATAATAGTGCCTATGTTTTTAACTTTGGTGTGTTAAAATGGTTTTCATTTTTCTTCCTCCAGGGGACGATTACAAGATTAAAGTATGGAACTACAAGACTCATAGATGTCTGTTTACTCTTCTTGGACATCTTGATTACATCCGTACTGTGCAATTTCACCATGAGTATCCATGGATTTTGAGTGCTAGTGATGATCAGACCATTCGTATATGGAACTGGCAGTCGCGCACTTGTGTTTCTGTGTTCACTGGCCATAACCACTATGTCATGGGTGCTTCTTTCCATCCCAAGGAAGATCTTGTTGTGTCAGCTTCTCTTGATCAGACAGTACGTGTTTGGGACTTCAGTCCATTGAGGAAGAAGACAGTGTCCGCAGCTAATGACATGCTTCGGTTGAGTCAGATGAATTCTGATCTCTTTGGGGCTGTTGATGTTGTTCTTAAATATGTTTTGGAAGGTCATGACAGAGGAGTTAATTGGGCAGCATTCCATCCTACCCTGCCGTTAATTGTGTCTGGTGGGGATGATCGTCAACTGAAATTGTGGCGAATGAATGGTACTAATCAAGATCTTGTGCTTTCTTTCTGTAGATTTATAATTATAGCTAAATTTTTATTGCACTTGGGAGGGCCCTCAAGTTGTCCTGCCTGATGTTGGCAAGACTTTTAGGCAACATTAGTATTAATCTTAATTAGTCATCCTATCAGCTCTTTCATCCCTAGTGTTGATTGATGTGGCTAGGTTGTTGGTCTTAACTTGGTCAGTGAAAGCAACTACCAGATCGGGTTTAGGGTTAATTCTCTTAGTAAGATTATTGGGAGAAACGATGGTTTTCAGTTTCATTCATGCGGCTGGATTAAAAATTTATGAGTTGTTAGAAAACACATTACTTGTTTCATCTGGTAGATTCCCTCCTCCCGAACACATGCACACACTCAGAACACAACAGAAGGAAATTTAATGTTGACTTAACTGCAATATTTGCTATTACTGTTTTTGGATTATTATGGTTAATTGCATATCTTAATTTTCAGACACGAAAGCATGGGAAGTGGACACACTAAGGGGGCATATGAATAATATATCATGCGTATTGTTCCATGCAAAACAGGACATTATTGTATCCAATTCAGAGGATAAAAGTATTCGTATTTGGGATGCAACGAAGCGGACTGCACTTCAGACATTCCGTCGTGAGCATGACCGGTTTTGGATGCTTGCTGCTCATCCTGAGATGAATCTACTAGCAGCTGGTCATGACAGTGGAATGATTGTTTTTAAGTTGGAGAGGGAAAGACCTGCCTTTGCTATTTCTGGTGATTCTTTATTTTATATTAAGGACCGGTTTCTGCGCTTCTATGAGTTTTCTACTCAAAAAGACACCCTAGTAACCCCAATTCGAAGACCTGGTTCCCCTAGCTTGAATCAGAGCCCAAGGACTCTTTCTTTTACCCCCACAGAAAACGCTGTTCTTATTTGCTCGGATCTAGATGGGGGATGCTACGAATTGTACACAATCCCTAGAGATAGCTTTGGTAAAGGTGATAATGTGCAAGACGCCAAGAGAGGAACAGGGGGATCAGCTGTATTTGTGGCTCGGAATAGGTTTGCTGTGCTCGATAAAAGCAGCAACCAAGTCTTATTGAAAAATCTCCGGAATGAGGTCGTTAAAAAGACTCCCCTACCCATAACAAGTGACGCAATCTTTTATGCTGGAACTGGTAATTTATTGTGCAGGTCCGAGGACAGAGTTGTTATATATGATCTTCAGCAGAGAATTGTCCTTGGTGACCTGCAAACCCCGTTTGTGAAATATGTTATATGGTCCAATGATATGGAGAGAGTTGCATTACTTAGTAAACATGCAATTATTATTGCTAATAAGAAGCTTGTACACCAGTGTACTCTTCATGAGACAATTCGCGTAAAGAGTGGAGGATGGGATGATAACGGCGTCTTTATTTATACAACTTTAAACCACATTAAATACTGCCTTCCCAATGGCGATAATGGTATAATCAGAACCCTTGATGTTCCAATATATATTACAAAAGTTTCTGGCAACGCGCTCTTTTGCTTGGATAGGGATGGCATAAACCGGCGTTTCATCATCGATGCAACTGAATACATATTCAAACTCTCTCTCTTGAACAAGAGATATGACCATGTCATGAGCATGATAAGGAATTCACAGCTCTGCGGGCAAGCGATGATTGCGTACCTCCAACAGAAGGGGTTTCCTGAGGTTGCACTTCACTTTGTGAAGGATGAGAAAACCAGGTTCGATTTGGCTCTTGAGAGTGGAAACATTCAAATAGCAGTTGCCTCTGCTACAGCGATTGATGAGAAAGATCATTGGTATAAACTTGGAGTGGAAGCCCTTCGCCAAGGTAATGCAGGCATTGTGGAATATGCCTACCAAAAGACAAAAAACTTTGAGAGGTTATCATTCCTTTATCTAATTACTGGTAACACTGCAAAGTTGTCCAAGATGTTGAAGATTGCTGAAGTTAAGAATGATGTCATGGGTCAGTTTCATAATGCTCTATATCTCGGTGATATCCGGGAGCATGTAAAGATCTTGGAGAGTGTTGGCCACTTACCACTTGCTTATATCACCGCGTCAACGCATGGTCTACATGATGTAGCTGAAAGGTTAGCTGCCGAATTGGGAGATAATGTTCCATCTTTGCCAGAAGGAAAAACAGCATCTCTTTTGTTGCCCCCTACTCCTGTTATGTGTGCTGGGGACTGGCCACTTCTCAGAGTCGTGAAAGGTATATTCGAAGGTGGGCTGGATTCCGTGGGTGGTGGTCCTGCAGATGATGACGATGAGGCTGCAGATGGTGATTGGGGTGAGGAGCTAGATGTCGGTGTTGATGGCTTACAGAATGGGGACGTGACAGAGACTATGGAGGATGGGGAAGTGGTGGGAGAAAATGAGGAAGAAGGGGGATGGGACCTTGAAGATTTAGAGCTCCCACCTGAAGCTGATACTCCAAAAGTATCGGTCAATGCTCGCAGTTCGGTTTTTGTGGCCCCAACGCCTGGCCTGCCTGCCAGCCAGGCTTGGATCCACCGGTCGTCTCTTGCTGCAGAACATGTTGCTGCTGGTAGTTTTGATACTGCAATGCGGCTGCTTAACCGGCAACTTGGAATTAAAAACTTTGCTCCTTTAAGATCCATGTTTTTGGATCTTCATGCTGGAAGTCAAACCTACCTTCGTACTCTTTCATCTGTTCTTACATTACCATTGGCAGTTGAACGAGGACAGAGTGATTACGGTAATGCAAACGCTAACGCTAACGCGAAGATGTCCCCTGTACTTATTTTCAGTTTCACTCAGTTGGAAGAGAAGCTTAAAGCTGGTTACAAGGCTACAACATCTGGGAAGTTCGCTGAGGCTCTTCGCCTCTTTCTTAGTATTCTTCATACCATCCCTCTGATTGTCGTTGAGTCGAGAAGGGAGGTCGATGAGGTGAAGGAATTAGTTATCATCGTCAAAGAGTATGTTCTGGGTTTGCAAATAGAGCTGAAAAGAAGGGAACTCAAGGACAATCCGGTACGCCAGATGGAGCTGGCAGCCTATTTTACCCACTGTAACCTTCAGATGCCACACTTGAGGCTTGCTTTATTAAATGCCATGACAGTCTGCTACAAAGCGAAGAACCTTGTGAGCGCAGCAAACTTTGCCCGGAGGCTTCTAGAGACGAATCCCCCGGTTGATAACCAAGCGAAGACAGCCAGGCAAGTGCTGCAGGCTGCAGAGAGGAATATGACAGAATCACATCAGCTGAATTATGATTTTAGAAACCCTTTCGTGACCTGTGGAGCGACATTTGTACCAATCTATCGAGGACAGAAGGATGTCTCTTGCCCATACTGTAGTTCCAGATTTGTGCCAAGTCATGAAGGACAACTTTGTACTGTTTGTAATCTTGCTGTTGTTGGGGCAGATGCGTCTGGTTTACATTGTTCTCCCACCCAGGTTCGATAATCAGACAACCACGGTTCGTTTGGATATTTTCTCGATCACCTTAGCACATCCTTCTTGCTTCGGAACCAGAAGGTTACCTCGTTGCGTTATTCACATGCGCTCATGGAAGGTAAACGCTACATTGAAAAATACCATGCTGTCTCTGCTACCTGTATTTCTTCTATTACTTTTGTTTCTATAGTTTATTGTGATATTCAGTGTATTAAAATGTTCAGAATTTTGACGTAGGTGTATGTTAGGTAATGATAGGTAAAGGATACTAGAGTCCCTTTTTGGATAGATGATTTTTACAGGTCAGGGACATTTTAAATGATATTGTATGCATTATGCAAGGCCCTCGGGGCGATTTCGAAATGTTCAATGAAGCTCTGTTGTTTCACTTGGTGTAAAAGAGTGGCATTTTGGTTGATCCAGATAGGGAATGATTCGGTTTTGGCCATCTGTTTCGGTGTTACCGACCTAGTAAAGTCGAAGTATGTCGGATTGTGTTGATGTAAATGGCATGAATTTGGGAGACTTGTTGCCAGTTTCTATTTTGCTCTTCCTCAGTTTCAGACTTTCAGTTTTCATGGGAGTCAGGTTTGTAGCTTCATGAAAATAAATATCCTTCATTTCTTTAGCAACCAAACATTTAAGCTGTGTTGTAGCATGCTAGTTTTTGTTTTGCTCAATGTATTCCATACTTTTTATTATTGTTATCTTTATTATTTGAAAAAGAACTATCGGAGAAGGAGAATTCGAACTTGTAACTTTATAGTTACTAGGTTGCATGTTGGTTTAAAAAAAATATTAAATACTTCAAAAGTTGAAATAATTAGTATTCTCTTTGAATTTTGTAATATCGGCTTCAACTTTTAATTCTTTTTTAATTGATAAACCCAACCCAACCCGAAAATATAGGGTTGGGTTGGGTTGGGTTGAAATTCTAATTGAATTGGGTTGGGTTAAAAAAGTGATCAACCCAAATATTTGAGTTGGTCCAAAAATTACCCTTAATCCAACTCAACTCATGAACAGCCTTAACTATTTTATAAGTATCACTAATCGTTATTACAGTAAACTAAAGAAATAATTTAAGGGAAGTTAATAACAGATTTTGCTCTTTTTAAGGCACTAGTGACCTTATTAAATGATTCTGCTTACAACATTTTTGTTTCTTAGTTTTTGTAAAAGGTTAACCATATAAATGATGACATATAAAATATTATAAAGAGATCATAATTATAAAACTACAACTTTCTAAAATGGGCCCCTAAAGGAAATAATTGGGCCCAAGCCCAACGTTGAAGCTATAAGCCCATATAGGCCTTGTAGCGCTTAGGACTAGGCATCATTTTATGTTTTCCATGATAGCCATTCAGAATTAGAAAACGATATGAGCTTATTAATGAATTGATATTATTTTCTACAATTTCTAATTTAATATTATTTTTCAAAAGTATTTTAAAATATGAAGTTAACTATCATGATATATTATCTTAAAAAAAAAAAAAAAAAAAAAAAAAACTATCATGATATATTTAAATAAAAGGGTTTATTGATTAAATATTTTACTATTCTGAAATCATTTCAAACTCCACCTAACATTTAAAGATAACATTATTTAGTTATCAGTTGAATGGTCTTTATGAAGAAAACAATTTAAAAACAAAAAAACAAAAAACAAAAAATAAAGGCCCCGTTTGATAACCATTTGGTTTATTATTTTTGGTTTTTCAAATTTAAGCCTATTTTCTCTCAAAATTCCTACTATGTATTTTTTCATACTCCCTACAATTTATCCATCTTTCTTTAAGAAAGTAGGAGAATACTAACCAACTTTTAAAAACAAAAACAAACTTTGAGAAGCTACTTTTTTTTGTTTTTAAAAGTTGGTTGGTCTTCCCCTACTTTCTTAAAGAAAGGTGGATAAATGGTGGGGAGGATGGAGCACATTGTATGAATTTTGAGAGAAAATAGGCTTAAATTTGAAAAACAAAAAACAAGAAACCAAATGGTTATCAAACGGGGCCAAAACAATGAACTTTTAATCCAATTATGTAGTATACGGATTTTTAGATATATATATATATATATATATACGTTTTATTTACTTGTTTAAAAAAAAAAACGTTTTATTTACTCCAATGAATTTGGACGGTGGGTGACAACCTACAATATAAGCTTGTTTTATCTGAATTACTTTTATTAAATTTCAAAAATAGTTATTTTTAGTAATTATTTTATTATACGATGAATTATATGCATTATAATACATGTAGATGTTATGGTCTCATAAGTGTATATCAACATATTGATGTTAGATATGTTCCAAGTCTTAAGTAATTTTGATTAAAAAATGAATACTTAGGGAGAGCGAAGCTCTCATTTCCAATTTTTTTTAAAGAATTAAAATTTAAGAAATTAGAAAGCTAAAGAAAATGGTAGTTCCGGCCAATATAAAAAGAGCAAGTGCATTTGGTTTCAAAGTATCCTTATAATTTATTAACTTTAACTAAATTCAAAAAGAGAATTCTATGTAGTTGTAACAGTTTTCATATATAGTAAAAGTTTCTTTATTCGTGATTCTTTTTCTTCGATTTTAGAGATTTTTCAAGTAATTTTTTTTAAAAAAAATCATTTATTGTATGCTTATTCCTACATAAGTAGGAAAGAGTTTTCCCAACGTTTGCGGTTGATATAAATTCACTAAATTTTTTAGCAAAAATCAAAATATTTATCGTTGAAAGTCGACTAAATTCAAGAACCAAAATAAAATTTAAAATTCTCTTTTGAAAAAACAGTTAAAAAAAAAAAAAAAATTGGTAACAAAGATGTAGAACCATGTGTGTACTGGCACCAGTCTTGTTAGTGTGTACAGTGAAATGAAATGAATACTGTTACACACAGCTTTGTCAAACTGTTGAGATTTTTTTTTTTTTTTTTTTTTTTTAGATTACTATTGAGAATTTGATATACAAGGAAACTTCTATCCCTTTTGCTCTGCAAAGTTTTTTAAAAGTTTTCTTCTTTTTACTATTTTTCTAAGCTGCCTTTGTACTCAATTTTTCATTTTGCAAAATTTTCTGACTTTCATACATGGTACTACCTGCCTTTGTTTTTATTCAATACACAAACTTACAACCATCTCTCTCCACAAATACTTTTCACTAACAAAATTTGATTCAACACATTCACAATGTCATTGTCCAACTCCACTATTGTTACGAGATATACCTTCTGATATTACGACATTGGAATGTTAAGAAAGTTAAGTTGTAAGAAATTAATTTTTAAATATGTGGTCATCGTGAGCTCACCACCTCTTCATTTATTAGTATATCACATGTTTAGTGTCATGAGTGATCTAGAGTTCATGAGCCCATCTTCAATGTGTATGGGACAATAAAGAATGATTTTAAATAAAGGGTACATCTCAATAAAATAGATACAAAAAAAAGTTGATATTAGGTTTAGGTTAAATAATTCGATCTATGTTTGAGTCATTGATTATAATAATTAGTAAGTTAGCATATTACCTCATCATCCCAACTATAATAACCTTCTTACCATTGTTATAGTAACACACATTCAATCAAACTCTATGTTATATTGATTTCATATTATAGTCATTTGAGTACTAAACTAATTATTATGTCAATCAAAACTTCATCTTTTTAAGTACTAAACTAATTATTATGTCAATCAAAACTTTATTTCCTATATAAAGTAACCCAACAACATATATATTCAAACTCTTTACCAAATTCTTCCTACCAACTTCTCATGAAGCTTTATTTATTATTATTATTATTATTATTATTATTATTATTATAAGTTGGGAAATGAGGATTATAAATACCAATTTCAGGAATCGAACATATGACCATGGTATTAAATTAGATTTCCACCAAACAATGAAATTATTAGGCGACCGACCCTTTCGGTATGAAGCTTTATTCTTGAAACTTCATAATTGAGGGTTCTTTTGAACAATTAACATTATTTTAATTTAAGTTTTAATACCTTGTGTGTTTATATTTCCACAATTTTATTTTCTTCACCATCAAAGAATGAAAAAAAAAGGCAGAATTCAGCTGAGCCACCCAAACTCTAAATTTTCATAACACTACAATTTTGTGGTCGCCAAAGAAGAAGGTAAACAAAAAAAAAAAAATATTAAACAAGATGAATAACTATTTTAAAACATTTTAAAAACTGGAATGATTAAAATTGGACATTCGAAACTTTACCGACTAAAATTAGACAAACTTAAAAATCTAATAAAAACCAAAATTAGACATTCAAAAAATTAAAGAGTAAAATAAAACAAATATGATAATCTAGGAACAAAACAATATTAATTTTATTTTAGATCTTATAATCAAATTATTCATAATGAAAATAAAATTTATTGGTTGCTCTCTCAGCTGGTATACGGCCTGGAAAAGTTATGTAATTAATTAAAAAAAGTTATAATTCGTTGATTATTAATGAGTCGTCACACATGATAATTTCATCTTTTTTTTTTTTACTGATTCATTATTATTTTTCATGTTCTTATGAACTTAAAATTAAATAAATTGGGTCTGTAATGATTTATTAACACAGATTACCGTGACACCTGTACAGGTACGGCCACGTGGCGGTAAAATATTTGCCGTTTGAGTTTGGTAGAAAGAGACCCGCGGCACAGTTGTTTGAAAAAAATGCCTGTTCTGGTAATTGTCGGATTGAATTTCTTCTTTTTTATTAAAAAAAGAACTTTTTTTCTTTTTGATGTAGTCTGGACCAGCTTGTGTACAAGCGCACCTCGACTAATGTCACGTCTGACCTTACAACATTTAGATATTAAGAAAACGTATTAATTTGAAATTAATTCATAAATAGGTGGTTACCATGAGATTTGAACCCATCACCTTATACAAATTTAAAAAAAAAAAAAAAAAAACATATTGGTTACATCCACACCTATTAATTTCCAATTTAATCGATTTATCTTTTTTTTTTAAATATTTTTTTAGGGAATTTGCGCTGTATGACAAATTTCCTAGTCTGCATCAGAATTATAGCAACTTTTTAAAAATATTGCAAATATAGCAACTTTTTTTTGATAGATTCTATCAAACACTATTGATG
>JBBMEF010000003.1:2024924-2046936 GCA_037832685.1 Sicyos baderoa
TATATTGTGAGTTTTTACAAGGATCCTAGAAGGACCTCTAGCTTTGTAAGAATCGAGCAACATTCGGCACTTATCATATCTACTTTTTTGTGTTTAAAAATTGAAATTAGGCAACACTAATTTACCTTATCGTTGGATTTGTTACACACATATATCCTTGAATAACCGGTTAAAAGCTTGAATGCAGTCTTATTATTATTATAAATTTATACAAAATGCTTTAAATCGACAAAACTTAAATTCAATAGTAAAAAAATCAATAAAAGTCTACCTCCTATAAAAAATATATAGAAAAATTCACAGGATGTGATGTTAATTGTTTTTTTTGAATAAAAACTTACACAATTAATCATAAACAACATAAAATACTTCAAGTGTTATAATACTTTTTAAGTGAAAACTATAAAGACTTAACCTTAACTTTGAACAAGCTATAAAATCTTTTAAAACAAAATTAAATTCGAAAATAACTTACAAAATACTTGAAATAAATTCATATTTAAAAAATGTCGTAAAATACTCTATACAAATTTAATTAAGACAAGTGTACATTTGAAAGAGATAATTAGAAGATTTTTATGAACAATTATGTGCCCATTTTTAGCATCTCGCCACACACTACTAAGCTAATAACTATCCCTTAATCTCTCCAACTTAAATACTAATTATAGATTTTGTAAATTTTATTATAAATAAGGATTGTATTCTCATTTATAAGCATACCATTGAACAAAAATTCTCATAATTTCTTATTTACATTTTCTTCTATCAATTTATAACAAAGATATATTTTTTAAAACAGTATAATTAGAAGATAAAACATTACAAATGTATTCCATTACACAAATAAATTTACTATTATTATTTTGTTGTCATCTCATGTAAACAAGGGCTAAACATATCATTGAACTCAAGCCCATTACTTCAAACTTTCATTTTTATACATCAACCATATTGGGCTTATGGAATATTATAATCAGTCCTATCAACCATATTGGGCTTATGGAATATTACAATCAATTTTAATCTAAAATATGAAGTAAAAATATTATAACATTATGTTATTTATGTAAAATGTTGTTTTTGGTTGATAACTTAAAATTAAAATCTAGACAAGAATTGAAAACTAAATCAAATCCTAATTGAAAATAAAACTGAAAAGCTAACAAAAACAAATGAAAATTGAATTATTTATTGGACATGAGTTTAGACCTAATTATAAAAAAATTGAGGATATTAGTTCTCGTCGATTTAATTCAAAACCAACAAAAATCGAACCAAAGTCACACATATACAAACCATTATTGAAAGTAAATTATTACAATATAATCTATCGCTACAATTTGACTTAGTTTTTATAAACTTAGTAAAACTTAACTGTTAAAATAATAGCTTGATATTTAGCTATAATTTCAATAACAATATTAAAAGAAAAAAACTATGATCCCAGTTCAAGAAATTAAACATTGATGAAACAAAAATATTAAATTAGGACAATTATACAATTAAGTACAATAAACAATTAAAGAATTCTAACACAAAACCTCGTATATCTTAATACTTATTTTAGCAACACTTCAAATGCTTGAACATTCCTAGTATTAGAATGAGATAGTTACATATTTGAGATACTTAAAAGGTTTAAAAAAATTGCACACAGTTTCACTCATTTAAAGAGCCAATAGATTATTTATTATTAATTTTTGTTTACATCTACACGTTATTTGTAGTTTTTTTTTTTTTTTTTTTTTTTTTTTTTACAAATTGAATTATGACCTCTTAATACAATTGAGGTGCTCCACATTAATATATATATATCAGTTTTAGGGATTCAACCGTAATGCTAATGTTGAACTAATCTACCACCAAACAATAAAACTATTAGGCCATTAATTTATTCGATCAAAATTTATTTGATAATTAAATATAGTAAAATCAAATATTTAAAAATAATCATGTAATTTAACACTCCCGATTAAATTTTTTTATTTTATATATATATATATTTATTTATTTATTTTGGTTGAGTTATTTATATGGAAGACCATAAATATTTTGTTTCGAGTTTCTAAATAAAATTGCTTTAATTTCTCACTTAATTGCAATTTTAAGGAATTAAATCCCACGTCTCTTCTTCTGTTCTTTCATTTTTCTTGAAATATTAGAACGCTGACATTGAAGGGCCAAACCAGATCCAGGAGAAAACTACGATCCTTCTTTTCTGGTTTCTCATTCACAAATCATCATCTTAAGCGCCTCAATTTCTCCATTTCTCAATTTCTTTCGCGCATTTCCTTGCAATTTCATTCTCTGCGTCTGTTCGTGCCGGAGTGCTTTTTCTGGATGCGGTTCTGGGATTTTTGTTGATTTCCTGCTTTCTGATCGAATCTGAGGTACAATTGCGATTAATTCTTGTGTTTGATGTTGTTTTTTGTTGCAAGTTTGTGTAGATCTGTTGTGAATTTCTATGGTTAGGTTTAGATATTTGTACTGTTTAAGTTGGAAGAATGGGCGTGAATTCTACTTGAAAATCTCAATATTTGGAATTCGTGTTGTGTGCGATTCGATTTGAATATCTTTTGATTTGTTTAGCGGTCATTTCGTTTGGTAGAATTGTATGATCCGGGAGTTTTGGCACTTGGGGTGTGGGAGGTTAAGGGTGATCCATTTTGGGGTTTGATGCGGGCTGTTTTGGTGCAGAATTTATTTAGGTGAAGAAGATGCTGACGAAGTTTGAAACGAAGAGTAATAGAGTCAAAGGGTTGAGTTTTCACAGCAAGAGGCCATGGATCCTTGCGAGTCTTCACAGCGGAGTGGTCCAGTTATGGGATTACCGGATGGGCACGCTTATTGATAGATTTGATGAGCACGAGGGGCCTGTTCGCGGTGTACACTTTCACAAGTCTCAGCCTCTGTTTGTGTCTGGAGGTTCCTTCTTTCTTATTCTTTGCTTTAGAATAGTAATTGCTATGTTATTAGTATTACTTGACCAATTATTGCTATTCTTACTCATGGTTTCTGGAGTTATCCCAAACAGATTTAGAGGTTCAGTTCACATTATCGTTTTGATGTGAAGTCCCTTTGTTTGCATAGTTGGCTTTTGTTGGCTCCTCTTTTTGGACTGTCTTTAGTATGCCAAGTATCCTATCATGTTTCTTAATGAATTTTTTGTTTCTTACTATAAAGACTGATATAAAGGTACCTTTGCTATTAGTTTTTTAGGCTATTCAAAGTTAATTGAAATCAGACCTCAAATTTTGTTTCTCTATCTACTTGCTGAAAGTTTTTGTCCCTTTCTTTGCTGTTCTTTATTGAGACATTTGAACATCGAAAGATTTAGTACTTTGCTTATTTTCCAGTTGTTTAATGGACAGTGCTGTAATCCCAAAATGATGGTTTATAAATGACCGTAGAAGGTTGTTATTTTATATATTTCCTTGGGCTAAAACAATTTCATCGATGTATGAAATTAAAAATGTTACATAGAAAAAAGGTCATAAGACCCATTGAGAGTGAATTACAAAAGACCTCCATAATTGACTAGAAGAGTTTTGTCGCTATAATTGTTGAGAAAGGTGATCATTTGCACCAATTCACAACCAAAGGGATTAAGGTATACCAGAGAACCCTAACTAATAGATGTACAATTACGATAAATGACATAATACTAATAATATTTATTAACTATATACTATAGCAATCCCCCTCAAGCTGAAGCATATTTATATTTTTATGGAAAATATTTTTTTTTATTGATAAGGCAAAGTGTTACAAAGATGCCTATCAAAACAGAGATAAAGGGGTAGGAAGAAGCTGTAAACAGAGGCCAAATCAAAGAGAAAATTCTAAGGATTAAAGTTTAATCCAGTAGATCCAAGCCCATACACTAGTGGAAACAGTGTGAAATCTCAAATAGAGAGAAAGTAATGTGATTTTGGGTGTCGGTTGGGGCTTGCAAGTCGATGTTGTTAGAGAAGATTCCATTCTTTTTCCAACCCTTGCGAAGCATAATTCGGATGAGCTGCAGATCTTCTCCACACTCTCCACCACTTAGTGCCGAACTAGGATACGTCATCCTCTCCCCCATCCCTCTATGCCAGATTCTTTGGTTTTTCCATATGCGAGTTCTTCCTCCCGGGTATGCAGCTGATGATGATAATCCTTCGGATGTGCAAGTCTTCCTATTTAGGACTTTAAGTTGGATGTACAACTTCCAGAGTTTTGTATCTACTGTGTTATTTATTGTATTAATGGCTCAAAACCTAGCTGAAAATCTTGTAACACTTTCATCTATGAAAATGTTTTCGTTTACTATAAAAAAAATGTTGTCAGAGAAGAAAGTAGATGACCATGAGATTAATTCTTAAGAAATTGCCCACGAACTGGATGTGATGCTTGTGTCCAGGCTTCCTGTTAGATAATGGTTGGTGAAGGAAGAAACACTTGATGTTTTTCCGGAGAGAATAGTCAACAATCCATAACCTAGTAAATGACTCCAATACCATGTGATTCGTAATGAGGAGAATAGTCTAATGACTTATTAGAGAACACATCATTACCGCTGGTCACTGAAAGCTTACTTTGGCAAGGACATAATGCTAGTAATATTGATAAGCTACATATACTATACCATATTGTATCTATATAACTGTAGAAGGTAGGGTATTATCCTTTAAATATCCGACTTGCATTCATGCCACCGAAAAGGGAAAAAAAAAACTCTCCCGTAGATATAGTTATTATACAATGAAATTGTTTCTATTAAAAAAAAGAGATACAGTTACTATGGAAAAATAGAAATCTTACCAAGGCATGCCCACCTTACTTTTTGAAAGACTTAACAGTTTGCATTGTAAATTACATTGTTGAACAAGAGGGTTACTGATGTGAATCGTGGCATTGCAAGCACTTTTTATAAATTATTTTTTTTTAATGTAAAAATACTGATGATTTTCTTTTTCCAGGGGATGATTATAAGATTAAAGTGTGGAACTATAAGACTCATAGATGTCTATTTACCCTTCTTGGACATCTTGATTATATACGTACTGTTCAATTTCACCATGAGTCTCCATGGATTGTAAGTGCTAGTGATGACCAGACTATTCGTATATGGAACTGGCAGTCACGTACTTGTATATCTGTGTTGACGGGCCACAACCACTATGTTATGTGTGCTTCATTCCACCCTAAGGAAGATCTTGTTGTGTCAGCTTCTCTAGATCAGACTGTTCGTGTTTGGGACATTGGTTCCTTGAGGAAGAAGACAGTCTCCCCAGCAGATGATGTCTTGCGGTTGAGTCAAATGAATGCTGATCTATTTGGCGGTGTAGATGCTGTTGTTAAATATGTATTGGAAGGTCATGATCGAGGGGTTAATTGGGCGGCATTCCATCCTACTCTGCCATTGATTGTGTCCGGTGCTGATGATCGACAAGTGAAATTGTGGCGAATGAACGGTACTTAACCAAGAACATGTGCTTACTTCATAGAATTTAAATTTTAGCTTGTATTGATGAGTCTATCTAGTTATCTTGCTTTCTTTTTCTTTCCTTTTAATCTACTTGTAACAATACTAGTTACTAGACAGTAGGAGAGTAGTTCTTTCATCTCTCTATCTTTCAAGTGTTTAAGACTTTAAGTGGAACAAGAGATAATCCTCAGCCTGTTTTAAATTTATTGCTAAGGACATAAGGTCATTTGGACGGGCTTGGAAGGTTTGGAAATTTATTGAGTTGAGTACTTTATTGAATCTTTTTTTTATATAAAAAAAGTACACATTTTTCAAATAGAATTTGCGGGAATCATTTGTTACTCTTGGTTTATCTCCCCCAAATGAAGAAAACTAAAATAGAAGGAATTGAAAAACAAAATATTAGTAAGCTTTATCAATGCAACATCTAGCATAGAACAGTATGACTTCTCTAATGCTAACTTGATCATTTTCTTTTCAGACACAAAAGCATGGGAAGTGGACACACTAAGGGGGCACATGAATAATGTTTCATGTGTGATGTTCCATGCTAAACAAGATATAATTGTTTCCAATTCAGAGGACAAAAGCATTCGTATTTGGGATGCGACAAAGCGAACTGGACTTCAGACATTTCGTCGAGAACATGATAGATTTTGGATTCTTGCTGCTCATCCTGAGATGAACCTGTTAGCAGCTGGGCATGACAGTGGCATGGTTGTTTTTAAGCTGGAGAGAGAAAGGCCTGCTTTTGCTATTAGTGGTGATTCTCTATTTTATGTGAAAGACCGTTTTTTGCGCTACTATGAGTTTTCCACTAAAAAAGATTCACAGGTCACCCCAATTCGAAGGCCTGGTTCCACTAGCTTGAATCAGAGCCCAAGGACGCTTTCATTTAGCCCTACAGAAAACACAGTTCTTGTTTGCTCGGATCTGGATGGGGGATGTTATGAATTTTACACCATACCTAAGGATAGCTTTGGTGCTGACAGCTTCCAAGATGCAAAGAGAGGACTTGGAGGATCAGCAGTGTTTGTGGCTCGGAATAGGTTTGCCGTGCTTGATAAAAGTCAGAACCAAGTCTTGTTAAAAAATCTTAAGAATGAGGTTGTTAAGAAGGTCCCTATTCCTATTACTGCAGATGCAATATTTTACGCTGGAACTGGTAATCTTCTGTGTCGAGCAGAGGATAGAGTCATTATATATGATCTTCAGCAGAGAATTATTATTGGTGATCTTCAAACCCCTTTTGTTAAGTACGTTGTTTGGTCCAATGACATGGAGAGTGTTGCATTACTTAGCAAACATGCAATTATTATTGCTAACAAGAAGCTTGTTCACCAGTGCACACTCCACGAGACAATTCGCGTAAAGAGTGGAGCATGGGACGATAATGGCATCTTTATTTACACAACCCTAAACCACATTAAGTATTGCCTCCCCAATGGAGATAGTGGTATAATCAGAACCCTCGATGTTCCAATATACCTTACGAAGGTTTCTGGCAATACTCTTTTTTGCTTAGACCGGGATGGAACAGTTCGAACGGTTACTATTGATGCAACAGAATACATATTCAAACTCTCTCTCTTGAAGAAGAGATTCGACCATGTCATGAGCATGATAAGGAACTCGCAGCTCTGTGGGCAAGCAATGATTGCATATTTGCAACAGAAGGGATTTCCTGAGGTTGCACTTCATTTTGTGAAGGATGAGAGGACTAGGTTCAATTTGGCTCTTGAGAGTGGAAATATTCAAATAGCAGTTGCTTCTGCTACAGCAATTGATGAGAAAGATCATTGGTATAGGCTTGGTGTGGAGGCTCTTCGTCAAGGCAATGCTGGCATTGTGGAATACTCCTACCAGAAGACAAAAAATTTTGAGAGGCTATCATTCCTTTATCTCATAACTGGTAACACAGCAAAACTGTCCAAGATGTTAAAAATTGCTGAAGTTAAGAATGACGTCATGGGCCAATTTCACAATGCTCTATATCTAGGCGATGTTCGGGAGCGCGTCAAGATCTTGGAGAATGTTGGCCACTTACCTCTTGCGTACATCACAGCAGCAACCCATGGTTTACATGATGTAGCTGAAAGGCTGGCTGCTGAATTGGGAGATAACATTCCATCTTTACCAGAAGGCAAAACTGGATCCCTCCTCTTGCCTCCTACTCCAGTAATGTGCGGTGGTGATTGGCCACTTCTGAGGGTCATGAAAGGAATATTTGAAGGTGGGCTGGATAATGTGGGTGGGGGTCGTGCCGATGAAGATGATGATGAGGTTGCAGAGGGTGATTGGGGTGAGGAGCTGGATGTGGTTGATGATGTTGAGGGCTTACAAAATGGGGATGTTTCAGGAATTTTGGAGGATGGGGAAGGTGCAGATGAGAATGAAGAAGAAGGGGGTTGGGACCTTGAAGATTTGGAGCTCCCACCTGAAGCCGACACTCCCAAAGTAACAGCCAGTTCTCGAAGTTCGGTTTTTGTGGCCCCAACTCCTGGCCTGCCTGCCAACCAGATTTGGGTACAGAGGTCTTCTCTTGCTGCAGAACATGCTGTGGCTGGTAATTTTGATACTGCAATGCGGTTGCTTAACAGGCAACTTGGAATTAAAAACTTTGCTCCCTTAAGATCCATATTTCTGGATCTTCACACTGGAAGTCAGACCTATCTTCGTGCCTTTTCATCTGCCCCCATAATATCAATGGCAGTAGAACGCGGGCTCAGTGAATCTAGTAACGCAAATGCAAAAGGATCCCCTGCACTTATTTACAGTTTCACTCAGTTGGAGGAGAGGCTCAAAGCTGGTTATAAGGCCACAACATTAGGGAAGTTTTCCGAGGCTCTTCGTCTCTTTCTTAGTATTCTTCATACTATCCCTTTGATTGTTGTCGAGTCTAGGAGGGAAGTTGATGAGGTAAAGGAGTTAATTATTATCGTTAAAGAGTATGTTTTGGGTTTGCAAATCGAACTGAAGAGGAGGGAACTCAAGGATAATATAGTACGTCAGATGGAGCTTGCAGCCTATTTTACTCATTGCAACCTTCAGCTGCCACATCTGAGGCTTGCTCTATTAAATGCTATGACTGTCTGTTACAAGGCTAAGAACCTTGCCAGTGCTGCAAACTTCGCTCGCAGACTTCTCGAGACTAATCCCTCAGTCGAAAATCAAGCTAAGACAGCCAGGCAAGTGCTGCAGGCTGCTGAGAGGAATATGACAGATGCCTCCCAACTGAATTATGACTTTCGAAACCCTTTCGTGACCTGTGGTGCAACATATGTGCCAATCTATAGGGGTCAGAAGGATGTTTCTTGCCCATTCTGTAGTTCCAGGTTTGTGCCAAGTCAGGAAGGACAACTTTGTACTGTTTGTGATCTTGCTGTTGTTGGCGCAGATGCATCCGGTTTACTTTGTTCTCCCACCCAAAATCGATGATCGCGTACGGGAATTATATCTTTTCCCAATGACCTCGCTTGTTTTTCTGACAACCGGAGTGTTCACTCGTGGAAGGTAAAAACAGTGGAGTAAACAACTAGCGTATCTTGAAAAAGTTTCGACCGACTGCTACTTGAATTTCTTCTTGTTTCTTTTTGTTTTTGTTTAGCTGATTGTGATATCACCGTAATAATGTTTTCAGAATTTTGAAATAGGCTATTCATGTTAGGTATGATGAGATGGACACACAGGAGGGCTTTATATGAATGGATTATTACAGGGATGCCATGACACCTTACATGTTAATGTTTGCAGGACCCTCACGCCGGATTCGTTCTGTTATGCGGTGAGACGTTTTTGCTTGGTAAAAGATGAACAATTTTGTAAACTTCAGTTTGCTTATTTGTTTTATTTTATGTTTCCTCTTCTTAGAGTTCTAATATCTTGTGTCTTTTAACCATGAAATTGAAAATGAGTTGGGAGTTTCAATTGTAGAGTCCCCTTAAGAGGCCTTGGTTTAGACGAGAAGTGTGTTTCTTACGAGGATTGTGGGTTGTCATTTTCTTAACGTATGATAAAGGAAAAGTCTTGAACGTCGTGTAAGTAATGGTACTTTGAGTCTTATTTCTATTATTTATTATTATTATTATTTAATATTATAATATATAACGCTTGATTTTATAACATTTGACATCCAAGTAAACTCTTTGAAAATTAATTGCCACGTAGATAGTTATCATGTATTAAATCATTTACCTCTTTGTCGTCCAAGTCTCTATTGACTATATGCTTTTTATTTTTAAAATAATTTGTGCATGAGACGTCATTGAAACAAATGACATTTTTTTCCCCAATAATATGATTATATTCAAAACTTACCTCGTAAGCAAAAACCTTGACAAAGGTGACGTTTCCTTCAAAATGTATTTTTCCCCCTCATTCAAATATTCTTTAAAATGATGAAATTAAAAGATTATGAATTCAATTTATAGTGACTACTTAATTGTAAAGTCAAACCGATCATCTCTAAAAATAATTAAATTGCACCTAAACACTCACATATATTCCAGGGTTGGAATTCAAAGATTACCACAAATAAATCCCTTTAAGGGTTGGAATTCAAAGAATATCACAAATAAATTTCTAAATCCTAAATCCTAAATCACGCTTTCAATACTAATGTGAGAGTTCACAACAAACGACATTTCCTTAACTAAGGATTAAAATAAGCCATAAACCATTTTTCATCAACATGTTGGCGTTTAGCATTAGAAAAGATCGAAATTACACATCAGAAAGCATTTTTCATTGGCACATTCCTGTTTTTGCGTACAAGCAATCTTTCTCCACAATAGCTTTGACTAAATATATAAATATGCATTCATTATATAAGCTACTTTTAAGTTTCTAACCAAACAAACAGAGTTCAACTTCTACTTTTAAAGAGACATCCTAAACTTGTAATGATAATTACCAAATTCCTGCCATAGAGTTAATAATAATGCAATATATACATGAATTGTAGCTGTGAGAGTAATCTCCAGCAGTTTTGAGTTCAGGGAACTAGTTCGAGTTGATATGAACTGCAGCGACTGTCGACACCATGGAATCGACTCCACAGATATTACGACCCCGGCAGATTTTGTAGTATCCATTCTCCCCCCAGTTGGCTCCCCATGAGTTCTTAATGATCCAATAAGGTTTCTCTTTCAAACGGATGCGAGCATAGCCTGCGGATCCATAACCAACCAACAAAACTCCATGATCCAAATGTTTTGAGCAGATGAAAGGGCAAGAAACCCCTCCAACATATGTCTGCATGAATACAGCATTGATAGCAACTGCATTCAAGAGAAATTAGGAAGTCAGCAACAGCAACTATCATAGAATATTATGCAAATATAAGAATGGGATTTAAGAAAAAACATGGTTCCAAATAGAGCAGAATTCTAAAGGTATCATGTACGACCTAATAACTATTCTTACTCGAATGGGATTTAATAGCTTCCAAAAACTTATTTTTTGTTTTTGAAAGTTGGTTAGCATTCACATACTCTCTTATGAAAAGATGGATACATCGTAGGAAATTCGAGTAAGAATAGGCTTAAATTTCAAAATCCAATAACAACAAAACCAAATGGTTATCAAACGGAGCCTAAGAGGTTACATATTCGAACCCCCACCCTGAATGTTGTTGAATTCAAAAAAGAAAAAGAAAAAGCACGGTTAAGTGTAATTACTTGCAAGAGGGCCATTTTTCACGAGATTGGCAGCAATTTGTTCTTCATCAAGGGAGATGACACTAAAGTTGGCTACTGATGCAGCAATTTTGTTCTTGTCAAATTTGCAGGTTCCTCGGTCTGTACCAGTGTATGGGTAGTCTTTCTCTTTCATAAGTCCACCGGATTTCAATGTGTACTCGAATGCACTATTCATTAGCCCCCCACTGCAGCCAGAATCACAGGACCCTTTTTCTTCTGGATCACACTGCCAAAAGTTTAGAAGGACGTTAGTTTCCATGAAAGGTCAAATAAACACCTTTCTTAATGAAGTTCTAGAGTAGAGAACCGAACAAAAGTCAGTTTTTTTTTTATATCTGTGACTGTCCGGGCCAGCCTTCGCGCACATCGACTAATGTCACGAGACATACCGCCTGACCCTACAACATTTGGATGCCAAGGAAACCTGTAGGAAAATAATTCATGGGTAGATGGCCACCATAGATTGAACTCATCACCTTATGCACTTCAAAGACCTTTTTTGACCAATTGAGCCACTCCATGATAGTTAATAAAAGTCAGAATGAAAAGATGAATTGCATACTTTTAATGTTCAACAGAAAGACATGAATGTAAAACACAAACTTATTTATCTTTGGTTCGAATTAAATACAGAAAAACTAAAGCAAAATAATTTCATTGATGTATGAACAAGGTGTACCGATAAACACATGCCGATACACAGGGCAACAAACAGAAAATGCGATAATACAAGTCCAGAAAATGATGATGAAGATGTGTAGGACTGTTATGCTGATGAAGATAAACTCATTGACCTAGTTGTGCCGGCAATATCACATACATAATTAAATTTCCTAAAATTTCACAAACTCAAGTGAACCAAACCAGTCATCACTTGTACCAAAAAGTTAAATCATTTATCAAATATTCCAACCAACCTGAAAGACCAAATCTTGCACGAGAATCGTTTTCTAGGCTTTGAAAGTATAGATCATTTATTAGAAGCCAGTACTAAACAGACGCAAATATTTATCATTTGTCTCCATGGGATACAAATTATAGCGGTAAGTTGGAAAAAAAATGTATACTAAGCATCTAATTCTAACAGAGGGAAACCACCAACATAAACGAGAGACATAAATCAACAAACCCAATACATACAAGACCATAAACGATAATTTTAAACAATCAAAACGTAAATCTGCAAAATTCACCGAATGGGTCAGTGGCGCAATGATTTCATTGTTTGGTTGTAAACCAGTTCAACACCAGCGTCTCGAGTTCGATCCCTGAAATCAGTATTTGTAATCCCCTCCCCCCAACTTGTACTAAAAAAAAAAAATCTGCAAAATTCACTTAAAGAACAGCAAGTCAAGAACAAGTGAAACCAAACCTCGTGATCACAGTCTACAAGCTGTTGTTCGCTAAGGCTAACAAGTTCGCCGGTAGCAAGAAAATTAGCGCCTTCAAGAGCACCAGTTGTACTGAAACTCCAGCATGATCCACACGAACCCTTACAAGAAAATAAAAACAAAATCAATTACAACAACTAAAACCTCGGTTTACAAAATAAGTCCTAAAATAATTGATTGGAAGTAATCATCGGCATAAGGAATACGAATAAGATCAGAGTACGAGTTAAGAGTTGCAAACTAAAAAAAATAGCCACTTTAAAAACTTGTATATTATACATAACAAAATATACAAGATACAAAGCAGAATCGAAAAACATTTAACTCCATAGAATTATCCTTAACTCGGGTTTTAAGAGACAAATTACATAAACCTAATTACATATTTCATCTAAGTTTTGGGGACGATGCCCCCAAGCCCTAACTTTTGGACCCCGACTCACTGACAGGACGAGACCAGACTAATTAATCGTGATACATCAAACAGTTAAAGTCATATCTCAACGTCTCCGAACTTAATTTAAGGAGGAAAAAATAGCAAGAAAATTGATATAACACAAACCTGATTCTTGACTTCCGTGATAGCTCCATGGTCTCTCCAATCGAAATCAGTCGGAAGGCCATCAGTAGGAAGAACAGGAGCCTTGTTAGCATCCACAGGGAGGCCAAGACGATGGCCTCTAAGCCCTAGAAACGACTTCCGGAACTCCGATGGAGTCAAATCCGCAAACTGAGTGACGCCATGAGTAGCAGATGGATCAAGAGCCTGGTGGCGCTGAGCTCGCCGTAGGTTAGCCTTGAAGACCCTGAACCGATGATCATGCTCCTCCTCGGAGACGTACGACTTCCCAAATTTCCGCTTAAACAGCGAAAAGTGGCGCTCATCGCCGCCGTTACTTCCTCCGTCGTCGACAACCTGACGGATTATAAAATCTCCGTCCGTTTCGCCGGAGTTAACATCGCCGCCGATCGCCGATCCGGCGAGGACAGAAAGTGCAATGAAGAGAGAGAAGCGCTTTACCATTTTCAGTTTTGAAGCTGAAAAAAATGGAGAAGCGCAGAAAAAAAAACTATAAATATGATTCTCAGAACAGCCTTTTCGTGGGGCGAGTTATACTATTGTGTAACTGGTTGCGTTGTAATCAAGTTAGGGTTTCTATTATAACCGTTTGATATAATATTTGCGGGTCCCATGGAGAAATAAACGGTTTGGATTGGGGAGTTCGTTTCTGACGTTGTAGGAGATAGCTGCCTCGCTTATCAGTCTTGAAAAAAGGACTAAACGAATGATGAGACGACACGCGTATTTATTTAATTCGTATTTCCTAAAGCTAAATATTCACGTTTTTATTGGGTTATTGGCTCATCATGGGCTTGGTTTCTCGGTCCTAGGAATCTGTTGGGCTTTCATGGAATAAGGCCCAATGTCAAGAAAATTCTTATAAATTTGGTTATTAGATAGATGATAATCCCACCAAATAAGTTAATGACGTAAATGTTTCATTGTTTGTTTGTAAAGTATAGTTCAACACTAACGTTACAATTTTGATCTTGAAATTTGTATTCGTCCCTCTTCTCAAAAATAGATGATAATCTTAAATAAATATCTAATCTCTTCATTCTAGAGGCATTATATATCCAAATATATTAAGGAAGATCAAAAACTTGAGATGATTTATTTTTTTCATTTTTCGAGAGTCTATATATTAAAAGATTTAGAGTGTGTCTTTCACTTAACTATAAGAATACTTTTACCAAACAATATTGTAGCT
The DNA here is from genome assembly GCA_037832685.1 of Sicyos baderoa. Taxonomy (NCBI): domain Eukaryota; kingdom Viridiplantae; phylum Streptophyta; class Magnoliopsida; order Cucurbitales; family Cucurbitaceae; genus Sicyos; species Sicyos baderoa. Next base: position 2,039,260 of record JBBMEF010000003.1, read on the forward strand.
TGATATTTGTTGGTCTCAAGATCGAATCCTAGTTGGTACACTAAAAAAAAAGAAAAAAAAAACTATAACAATACTTTTTAGGTAAGGTTTGTGATTTATGTACTAAAAAAAATCTACTCAATTAAAAAAAAAAAAAAACTCCATTTTTAAATGTGTGTTATTTTTTCCATTTTATGTGTGTTATATTTTTAAAAAACAATACTTTTATTTGAATCAATAATTAATGAAAAAGAAAATAAACATCACGAGTCATACCTGTCATCCAAATAACGCCATTGACGACAATTCCATTGTCTGAGTGGCGGTTGCCGTTGCCGTGGCCCGAACACACCGACGGAGCTCCGATCACCTCGTCAAATGAAATTCACTCAAACTATCTAATCAATTCAGTATTCTTCGGGTCTGATCTGGATCTGCCACCCACCAGCGTTGAATTCACGAACCTAGCCGATCGATCTTCGATGGCGGATTCGTAGAAGCATTTGTGAAAATGGCGGAGCAAAGGATCGACGATGGCAGCTCAAAGAACGAAGGAGGAGAGGTGGAGAAGGAGAAACGGAGCAGAAATGTGGATCCGGAACTTCTCAGCCTCTTGCTCCAACCTATGACTATCGGCGACGATCCGGATTATATTGGCATTCGTCGTCTCTTGCTCTATCGGAAGCCTAAAGCCGAGATTCTTCGTCGTAAAGTAATTTTTTCTCTGTATCTTCTTTTTTTGGAACTTTTTTGCATTCGTTTCGCTTTGATTGGATGTTGAGTTGATTGTGAATGTGAAATTCGGATGCTAGGGATCATAATCTAAGTATATTTGGAAGGGAAATATTTTAATGGTAACTTTTAGGGTTGCATAGTGCAAAACCAGATGATAATCCATATAAACTTGATATGGCTAGATAATGTAGATATCTTCCATTCTGGTTCTTCTATCAATCTTCTTGTGTCTCTGAATTTCGACTAAGGCATTAGAACTCTGGGATTTGAGTGCATCAGGGAGTGCGGAGTTGAAGATTTTGAGTTTTTTTTTTTTAGGAAACAAAATCTTTTGATTGATAAATGAAATGGTGCTAAAAAAATAATCTATCGAATCAATTACATAAAGCATCTTCATTGAGATCAAGAGTAAAAGTACTATAATCATAATAAGGGGAGGTACTATGAAATTTTGAGATACCACGGGTCACGAACTACTCCGAACATTTGATCCTTACGGGTGGGTTCTGATTTTAGCCTTATGATCTGGTAAAGTATTAAAGGGTATATAGATCTTACGAATAAGTTGCCTGGCTGGCTGGGGCAGAAAACAAAAGTACTATCTTAAATTGAATTCCTACTTTTCGAGGATTAATTTAAGGACATCTATAGGAGGGAAACATTTGAACCTTAATGAGTATAATTTTTCATCTAGTACTTAAGGTTCCAGCAATTTCACATATGCCCCTCAAAAGGACGAAAAATGAAAAGGGTTCATTTTCATACCATTATGAATCATTTCATGCTTTCTGTTTGGAAAGAAATTTTAATTTAAGTTTTGTGAAATTGTTACCTTCGTTCTTTTCAGATGTACATAGCCATTGACTTGATCAATTTCTGTTGGTTCAAATTGTTTTTGCATCTTTTCCCGAGAATAACGTTAGGATTCTTCTATTTGTGTTTTCCAAAGGACTGGAAGTGCAATGGAAAAGGTTATGTGGCATACCGCAATTTCATTCACCGGCCAAGGAATTGGGAAAGCTCACATTTACCAAGTCGTCAAAGCACCCCTGAAACCAGGTTGTCAAAGTTGTATTTGATGACTTAAAATGTCTATTTCATAACTTGAAGTCCTTCTCAAGTTTTCTCTTTACCATTTGAATTTTTTTCTTCTATCTCGATTGCAATAAATTATTTTGAACTTTAATGACGTACCCTCTTGCTTTTTTTTAATACAAAACAATTTCATTGATATATTACGAAAAGATATTACGAAAGACCTCTGAGTTACTTTTGAAGTTATATTCCGCATAGCTCTGACATCAGAATTATTTACTGGTTTAGCATCAGTGGAAGATGGGTTCCTCCTCTAAGTCATCTCTCTCTCTTGCATGAGGTGGAGAGCTGGAGTTCTAGCAAGGTATATCCAATTTCCTGATATGTGTTTTTTTTGTTAATGGTAAGAGTTATTGATTTGGTTTTACTACTAAGCAGATTAGGGTGCAATGGAATCATAACCTTACACTGGATTCAAACTACCAAATAGCTGTAATATCTTATTTATTGGAAATTGTTTACATAGCTTAGTAGAACGGCTCTAGCTCTATGGGAGACGGGATTTTCTCCCTCTCCCATAATTCTTCTTAACATAACCTTTTAGCTATGCTTTAACTAATAAACTCAAATTATGCATAACATGAATAAAAAATCAAAGAGAAATAGATATTTATGATAAAATCCATCAAAGTTATCAATTTATTATTATTTTTTTATCAATAAATAAATACATAGATCATGAATTGTTCCATCCAGAGGTTAGATGAATGCATTTGTTAGTTTTCCATGTCTGAAGCTCATGTAGAGTTTTCAATGTTCTAATTAACTTCTTTGAGCGTTGAACGAGAACCACATTGATTTCAAATTTGAGTTCAACTCTATGTATTATGCTTTTGTCTTATCATTATTACAAACTATTGTTTTCTTTTATTCAGGACCTTCAGAGTTACCGAAGATCAAGTTTTAGCTCAAGTGCAAGTGATATTGGTCTACATACTCGTAAAGTTGAACTTGCATATTCTTTTGTAGGAATGCATTGTATATTCGATCAATGCAAAGCCGCTGGTAAACTTTCATTTAAGAACAAATCTTAATCGATCATATAATTTCAAATTTCTTATCAACGCAGAAAGAAGTGATTTACCCTAAAAAACACATATCAGGAAATTTCTTATACTAAGAAGTGATTTACCCTAAGAAATCTAATTTTCAATTTTGCAGTTACGGTTGTGAAGTTTGGGCACATGAGCTCTGATGTATTAGCATACGGGGCATCAGATGGGACCTTAACTGTATGCAATGTCTCTGAACCATCTTCAACCGTCAAGCAATTGCTGGGCCATTCAAAAGATGTCACAGGTTGGACTGCCTGGTATTGCTTTGTTTTCTTTTACACTCTTACTACCCCCATTCGCAACTTCATGGATTGTTAAAGCTAGAATGAATAGATAATTCTATATCAATATATAGAATATATGGAATACCACAGAAATGTCTTTAACTACCCCCACGTGAAAGTACTATTTTGTTATTGTCCAGTTCCAAAAGTAAAATTTTAACCTTACTGATGTTTCTGCAGACTTTGATTTTTCATCAAATAATCAGTACATTGCATCATCATCAAAGGATAAAACCGTTAGAGTATGGGAGATTTCAAAACAACTTTGCATTAGAGTAATCTATGGAGTATCTTCACAATTGTGTATACGTTTTCATCCGGTAAGTATGAACCTATATGAGCCAAATAGTGTTGACAATCATGGCAGTGGTTTTCTTGACCTGCTAGCAATCATCTATTTGTAAACTACATTAGGTTGGTTTTGATCGATTGTTTATGTATTTCTTCTAAGAGCAATACTTACCTAAGGGTGGGTAAGTATTTTGAAAATACTTACCCACCTTAAAACCACATATTTTTATTTTTTCAAAAAAAATTAGTTTGATTGATGGAGAGAGAAATGATAAAGTTAAAAATATGTGGTGTTAAGGGTGGGTAAGTATTTTGAAAATACTTACCCACCCTTAGGTAAGTATTGCTCTTCTTCTAATATGTAAATCATTAACACCGTATGCAATCTTGTTTTTGTTATTTCCCTCTATCTTTCATATCTAGCAATGTTTTTTTTTTTTTTTTGTTTATCTGATGAGTCTTTCAATCAATCTTGGTTAGTTACCTTAAAGAACTTCAGTCTTCACTGTTCATATTTGGGGCCAGTAAAACTAGCCAAAAAGCCCCCAAAGGGCAGCCTCGTTGGTAGAAGCTTGCGGTCTCAAGGTATACTACCTTGGAGGTCCCATGTTCAAAACCTATGAGTGAGCTTAATTGTAGAATCTCTTGTTGTCTTTTGGATCCAGGTCTTGGGATGGGCGCGGGTGCTCTCGGGTATGTAGTGGGAAAGCTTCAATTCTTGGTTAAAAGAAAACTAACCAAAAATAAAAAGGTTATAGATGGAACATGCGGGTATGTAGTGGGAAAGCTTCAATTCTTGGTTAAAAGAAAACTAACCAAAAATAAAAAGGTTATAGATTAAACCATGTTCCGCTTCAGTTGAAAGATTGTGCTTTCTCATAATTTCAGTGACATCTATAAGTATAATATGCCAAAAAGATCCTTTAGGTTGGCCAAAATAGAAGAGTCTACCAATTGACTAATGGAATTTAGTAACTTTGAAATTCCTGTGATGGATATCTAGAGAGAGACAAGAAATAGGCTGGAGGTTGAAGCAATAGATACTGAGAGATCTTTTCGATATATTCTTGACTTGAGCAAATGGGATGCAATAGTACTTGTTGGAAGCAATAGATAGTCTCTTGGCTACTATATTGACTCTTCGGCTACAGAATTTTGTAGTCTTTCAGTCTCATTCTCCTAACTTATTAATACATATTGTATTGAGAGATTGTTTTGAATAATCGTGACTCAAGCAAGTGGGATGATATCTCATATTTCTCGTGGACCTGTGGTTTTCCTTTTATTGATGTTTATATTTTTGAAATCTAATTGATCATTTTATTTTTATTTTTCATTGTCATGGTGTAGGTAAATAACAACTTCCTCTCAGTTGGCAATGCAAATAAGGAAATCACGGTAAGCATGATGTAAATTTGTATACAATCACTTGAGAAAAAAATGATGATATGTTTGTCATGATTGTCGGAAAAATGTAATTTAAGTAAAAAGTAAAATGCGTCTCTCTCTCTCTCTCTCTCTTCTTCCAGTTTCATATTATAATTTTATTTGGAAATTGAACTCTCTCTCATCTGCACATAGATTTTACATAATCAACGTGATTCTTCAGTGTGAATGTAATTGAAAACTAACGTCCCTCACGGACACAGAGATCCTTGGGGACCTCAATGAATATAATTGTCGATGTGACACTTGAAGGAAGATTCTGACCTGCACTTGGGGCATCTAATATGGTCAATGTGATGCGTGTAGGTGCAGAGAATAGGACTATACTCGAATCTAGTCATCGCAATGCCTGACATAAAGAGAGAGGGGATTGCATTTTGTCAATGTTATGCTTGCAGTAGGTAGGAACAATCGTTAAATCTGACTTAAAACAAAATACAAGAATCTCAAGGAACATGATCTTATGTTTTTTGAGTTGTTAGTTTGTCTCTGTCCATGTATTTTTTGCTCAAGGGTAAAAACTGTGACGCTCATGTAGAGTCTTTCATCTATTTAAGTTTCTTTTGACACATAATTCTTTATTATTGGAGTTGTCTGCTTTTTCTACATAGGGCCTGAATTATGATAAAAGTGCTACAGAATTCCACTTCACCAGAATTTGCTCATTTCTGATAACTGCATCTTTTCCATGATATGCCCAGCTAATTTGATCGATATTTTAGGTGTTTAATTTCAGCACTGGCAGGATTATGACAAAATTAGTTCTTAATGGTGAGGTTACCTCCATGGACCATGATCACACTGGTCAGCTCCTTTTCTGCGGAGACGCAAATGTATGTCATTGATGCAATTATTATATGAACATCCTTCTCTGAAAATCGAAGTTCATTTGCTAAGGTTGACTATTGAGATTGCATGTATAGGGATATGTTTACTCTGTGAGCATGAACTCTCGTACAGGAGCATTATCCCGTTCTCACCGCCAGTGGTGTAGTAGTCGGCGAAAATCTCCTGTATCTACTGTACAATATCGAAGCTTCTCTCTTCTGGCGAGGGGCCCTGTATTGCTGACTTGCACACAAGACGGGAACTTGTCTTTCTTCAGGTTTTGTCAATATAAAATGGCTTTGATTTTATTCTTTTACTTCTCGATGACTACTTACAAGGATTTGTGTTGATGCTCTAGTGTTGCTTTGGATGTTCAAGGATATTTGACCGTCCGTTGCTCACTCAAATTAGCTCCAAGGTCACATAGCATCCATGCTTCGTTCTGTCCCCTACTCTCCCTCGAAAAAGGAGAGTACATTGGTAAGGACTGTTTATTTAATGCCATCAGAAGTCAAATGATCGAGTGGTGAGAATAGAAGTAATTGTATACTCATACAGGCAGATACAGGTTTAGACGTATGATTATAAATCCGTTGCATGAGACGTGAATAATTAAAAGGGAAACTTGCAAGATTAGTCAAAGGTAGAAAAATTAGCAATTATAGTCATTGGTATTATTAATATATAATACTGCATTAATAATACATAATACTTTATTAATGAGAGTATTTATAATACAATATTAATGATTATAGATGCAAATACTTTAAAATTTGCCTATATTTGTAATTATTTGATGAAAAGAGCACATCCAGTGCAGTTTTTCTTAATTAAAATTCAGACTCCGCATACAAATTTCATACTATTGTAGTGTTCTCTGTTTGTTCGGCAACGCCATTGATTTCTGTGATATTTTGGATTTTGTTGTGAATTGAAGTCGCAGGAAGTGAGGATTCAAATGTCTACTTCTATGATTTGACACGACCTAAACATACTTGTGTCAACAAGCTACAGGTTCACATTTTCTTCTTACTTTCTTTCCAAGGCAAGACTATTTAGTTGACAGTTTGTTGTCAATTGACCATCACATTTGTACCTCTGCAGGGCCATCAGTTTCCAGTCATTGGAGTTGCCTGGAACCATGGGGATAATTTGTTGGCTTCGTCAGACTTTAGTGGCACAGTAATTGTATGGAAGCGATCAAAGGTGAGTTAGAACTTAGAACTTTATACGTGTGAATAGATTTCAAAATAGCTACATTGATTAATGAACATCACCCTCTCCTTTTGCTCCCATATTTTTGCCATTCCTTTATCAACTATGGATCATCATCAGTATCTCAGAGCAAGTGTTCTATTTCTTTTCAGCCCATTAGTTTTAGAAAAAGAAGTGATTATATTCTGACTAAACCTCTGTAATTAGTGTAACAAAATATCATCTTGTTGAAGTTTGGGAAGTTTGGGAGTGAATAAATAAATGCTATTGATATACAATGTTCTTCTCTTTGGCTTTGATGATTACTTAGGGTGTTTGAGACAAGGAGAATGAGAATGATTACGGTGAGGATGAGAATTAGGAAGAGAATATGAGGGAGAATGATTATTGGGGAGAACCACTACATGTGTTTGGGGTGAAGAGAATAATTATAGAGAGAATAAAAAGTTGTTATGGGGGGAATAAAAAATTGTTAGAGGGAAATGAGATTATGAGGAGAATGTCATTGATAGCTCAAACACAAAGAGTCGTCTTCATTCTCGTTCTCCCCATTTGACCTCTTTGCCCAAACACCCCCTTGTGGAAATAGAATTTCCATTTTCTACTTATAATTCATTATATGAAAGTGATAGAATCTACCACACTTATATTAAAATAGGATAATATTCCGGGGAGGATCTCTCAAAGGAGCCAGATTACAAAGTCTATAGATGTTTTGATAATGACAAATGACAACCTATTTCCTATTT
>JBBMEF010000003.1:2056056-2076456 GCA_037832685.1 Sicyos baderoa
TAGATTTGCAAATATTTTCAAAAAGTTGCTATTTACTCAATTTTTTTATCTTATTGTAATATACATGCAAATTCCCTCTTTTTTTTTTTATTGATTTGATCAGTTATCATCCCTCTTATACTTTTTTTTATAAATATATAAAATTTAGAGAAAAAATTGCCACGTATAACTAATTATTAAAAATGACATCTTGAATTAAAAATTGAACTCTCAAACGATTCTTAATTTTTTTCTCACAAACCCTCAAAGCTAAATATTTATATCGAACATAAGTCCTTATCACTTTGTTTTTAGTTTCACCCAAAATATCTTATATTAATGAAGATATTTTGTATTCTCTTATGTATGCATAATAAACCTCTTATTTAACTAATTGTGAAACTACATTTTATTTGTATTTTCAAGAATCCCCTCTTCAAACGAAGTGCCAAATAAGAGTCTCCTTCATTGGATAGTGATTTTCCAAATCATACTTAATACACCTTACTCAACCACCACGAATCCTTACAACTTACAAGTGAGCCACTAAGAAAGCTCAACCACGAATCTACCAAATTTATGTTTGAGCACACAATAGTTACCTAAGAGAACTATTTGATCAAAAGCACTCCATACTGGAGTACTTGCACGGTTGCTCAATCACGAGCATTTTCAGAAACATTGCTTCTAAAGCACACATTAGATGGCTCAACTATAGATTTTCATTATGGTTATTTCATATCATTTGTATGATGTATATTAAGACTTGTTCATTATAATTGTTTCATATCATTCATACTCCATGAACTGTTATGGTATGGTTAACGCAAATGTACCGCTCTAATACCACTTGTTAGTAAATGACAAATCTTTTATGAATCTCCACATTTATATGGTATTGTCCACCGTTGCATATATTTTCATGATTTTTTTTTCATTTTAAAAATTTTATACCAATAAAAATTCCCACTCGCTCATTTGACAACCAGACTCGTAACTAAGTAATAGTGGAGTATATACTTTAAAGGCATCTCACCATCATAAAATTATAGTTCATCCAATGAATTAAATTTTGGGTTTAAAACCAAAAATAAAAATAATAAATATTGAAAGAAGTAATTAAAAAAAAAAGTGTGAAAGGGAAAGAAAAAAGGGTATGGAAAATGGATTTTGAATATGGACGATAAAAGCAAAGAACACAAATCAACCCGAAGTGTCCGATCAGAACGATTCGCTGTTCCTGTCAGATTAATAAAAAAACGAATCTTATTTTATTTTTTAAAAAATACTATAAAATTTAATGTTTAAATAATTTAATCCAAGAATAGTCCACGTACAAAGTTCTGTATCCCACGCGTGTTTGACGCAATTGACTCCCACGCTCCAATCGCAGCCCTTCATTTAAAATCTAAGGCTTGGATTTGGTTTCTTCGCGAATCTCTACGTTTCTGTGGCAGCTGCACGGGCAGCGGCTGTTGCCCTGCCCTAACTCTGTTCGCTGCCCGGAGTCAGGTTTGTTTATGTTCCGTGTTTGCCCTTTCATTTTTCGATTTATTACCACTGCCTTTGCGTGTTCATTGGGTGGTAAATAAGGACGTTTCTGACATTTTGCATTTACAGTTTGCTCAGTTTTTTACTTTTCCTAGTTTTGGGTTTACTTAAATTTACCCCCCAGTTTATGTGCCTATCCCCACAGTTTCGACTTACCTGGGTTATTTTTTTATTATTTTTTTTTACCTGGGTTAATTTAAATTTTAATCTTCTTTTACTGCAATTTTCGTTTTTCTTTTCAAGGAAACATTGAGAGTATGTTTGACTTTGAGCGGATGAGTTTAGTTGGGTCGAGTTTGGATGAGAAAATAAGATAAATGAAATAAGTTTATGTTTGAGGTGAAAGAAAGAAAAGATAAAGTTATGTTTGATGTGATGGAAAGAGAAGGGTTAAAATTTTTATTTAAATAAAAAAATAGATATTTAATAGTTTTTTAATAATAAAGTTATGTTTGATGCGATGAAAAGTGAATTGTTGAAATTTTTATTTAAACAAAAAAAAAGATATTAGGTAGTTTTTTAATATTTTAATATTTAAATAAAAATATGGGATCCACGCGTGGAGTTAGGTGGACTCATGGGAGTCCTCAAACATGAGATAAAAGTCAAGGCAAACCAACTCCACAATTTCTCTTTTCCACGAATATGCCCTGAATTTATAGAAATAAAATAATTATATAATATATATTTGAATTTTTTAAGTACGATTTAATATGGTTTAAGTGTTTTTTTTTTTTTATTTATTTATCTAATATAATTTTTTGTTGTTTTCTTTTAGTTTGTTGTCTAACATGAGAATATTAAGATTTGATAGGATGAGTAGGGACATAATTAACTTTATCTTCTCCGCTAATACGGTTTATTTTAATCTTCATCTCCATGAGATTCATGTAAAGAATCAATAATAAAAATTAATAATATGACGGAAGGATAAAAGATAATAAAACAAGACATGGGTTTACATGAATTCAAATCTTAAATTTTATGAACAAGATTAAATTTGGAACTTATTAAAACTCCACATAGAAATATAGCTCTTTATTTGTCTAAAAAGTTTTCTTTAAAATAATAGTAATTGAAAGGGTTAAAGATTACATATATTTGTTCTACATAATCATTTGTGCTAATTTTTATTATTATTTTTTTAAAAATACTTTTTTGAATAAATCTCTCAATTTACTTTCTTATATAATCAACTTCGTTGAGTTATTTTATTTTACCTCTATTTGTTTTGCCAATATAAACAATAGTTTAATGTGTATAAATAATCTAATAAATTATGCTTTAAAAAAATAAACTATTTCATTTCAAAAAAAAAAAAAAAAACTATTAAAGGATTAGAAATATCTGTCCCAAAACCAAACTCAAAATTTTAAGTTTATAGATATTCAATATAATATTGATATTTCTATAATTGAGTAAAAAGGCATTAAAAATATTTAAAATAATAATTCAGTTCTCTTAAATATATATATTTAAATAGATATAGATTTTATTATTAACATTTAAATTTCAAATATAATAAATAATACTTAGGGCGAAAGAAATATATATATAAAACTTTCAATGACATGTAGAACTTAATAACAAAAATTTATGTTTCTACTTTATAACCAAAATTTAATCATCATGGAATAGCTCAATTGTTCAAAACTTTAATTTGGAGTGCATAAAGTGATGAGTTCAAATCTCATAATAACTACCTACCTAGAAATTAATTTCAAATTAATACCTACGAATTTTCTTGGCATCTAAATGTTATAGGGTCAGACAGTATGTTTCGTGACATTAATGGAGGTGCGTGAAAGCTGGCCCGAAGAGTTACGAATATCAAAAAAAAAAAAAAAAACTTTATTACCAAAATTTATGTTAGGAAACATATATATCAACATACTTGTTATTATTATTTTTTTTAAAACCAAACAATTGAAAAAATAAAATAATTTTTATGTGGAGCTAACATTTTCCACCATTTGTTTTTAAATGATTGCCATTACCTCCTCTATTTTCCCCTCTCCCATCCCTATAATGCAAGTCAAACCCACCAACCCATATTGCAATTTAAAAGATGAAGGGGCCCTCCTTTGAAAGGGATGCCAAAATTAGATTTGAAAGACCCTCTTCAAACAAAGTTGCATTCCTTTGAGAGGAAGGGAACCTTATAATAACCATATACATGGGTCTCAAAAGAAAAAGATATAGTCAAAATTATCTTTTGCAAAAGTTAACTCCTTTTAATTTGACAACAAATCATTTCTATCTACAAACACTTAGAAATTGATAGGACACATATTGTTAAGTTGAGGACAATCATTCCAATGAGGAAATGTCACAACAACAATAATTTAGCTAAAAGTATCATAAACAATAATGATGTATGTTCTATCAACCAGAGTAACAACTCAACTACACCGATACATACTCAATGATTAAGAGTAGTTTAAGAGATCGAATTCATCATCCTCGATTATTGTAGAACTAATAAAATAGTGGTATGTTCTTGTGGATTTGGACTTTGGGACGTGGTATCAGACCTCGAGTATAGGGAAGCAGAACTCTATTTTCTTGGCTACCAACAAAAAATTTAAAAACACAAAAAATGCAATCTTTAATATGAACCTAATCACGTAGAATTGCAAAAAAAAAAAAAAAAAAAAAAAAACATTAACTCTATGTTATAAAAAAACACAATAACTCAAGTCTTCCTTCAAAGTACAACCTACATGACTTTATATAGTCTCAAAATAAAACTCTAAACCTTTCGTATGGTACTAATTCAAGAATTGTTACATTTAAAATTAATGACCATAATAAATCATAAACAAAATGTAATCTAAAGAACATAAATGAAAGTTTACAATATAAATGACATTAAAATGAGCCATAAGAACGTAATTGATGTCTATTGATTGACTTGGTAAATCTTTGCAACCATCCAAGAGTAAATGAAGCCCTATTTGATTTATCTTGAAGTTTTTGTTCCATAATTAAAGTTTGATTCTTCAATAATAAAACATGAGTTAAACCGTTAGAGAATATGAGGTTTCACCTAAAAACTAATTGACAATAAGGGGAGTAACTCATTCTCTTTTTATATTGATGTTGGACTCTCATACTCTTCAATATGGGATATTTGTGAGATCCTAACATGCCCCCTCAAATGGTGCCTTTTCTGGGCTCACCACTCTTGAATCGGATCTCAATTTCATTTTATTGGACCGAATACCTGTTTGGGCTTTATGGGCTCTGATACCATGTGAGAGAATATGAGATTCCACCTCAAAACCAATTGACAATGAGAAGAGTAACCGACCCATATCTTTTTTTATATTGATATTGGACTCTCTCACTCTTCAATGTGGGATATTTGTGAGATCCTAACATAAACTTTAATTAAATTTGACTTCATTTAATGTCGCTCTCCAATTTGAAGCATTCCTTTGATCTTGTATTACTTGATAAGATTCAAATCGTTTCGATTATTGCAATACAACGTTTAGATGTCAATAAAATCAACTCGTCTTGACCACTAAGCTACTATTAAAAATATGAAGAGTTGTCAACACATTTATGAAAATATAATTTTTAGATGAAGTAGAAATAGATTAATATAAAACCAGATAACCAATTGCACCACCGACTCATTCGTTAGATACGTCATTCTATTAGTTTCTAGTTAAGTTATCAAAGTATTTTGTATGTTAGTTTAATAAATAATCATTATGTGGATTTGACGTAGAACAAAATTAAAAGATTGTGTTGTGTTGGGCAAAATGGCCTAATCCACCAAATGTTTGTTTAAACTCTTAAATTGAAAACTTAGATTTAGATGGTGATTTCATTAACTAACCACCCTTGCTTACCTTTTATTCATTAATGTAACTTTTGCTTTCGCTTTTCTTTAATTATTGATACTAATCAAATAATTTAATGAAAGTTAATGAAATGATGATGGTGAATCTTATCCATTTTCTTGGTTCAACTTTTTGACTCCAACCAATTATTATCATTTCTTTGAAGTCATCATTTTCGGCTAAAATAAACAAAGCTTGCATATGTAGTTTCCCCCCTTTTTTATAGTTTTTTTTAAATATATTTCTGTAAAAAAAAAGCAAATAATAAAGTTTCGAGAATATTAATAATAATAAAAAAAAAAACTCATAAAATGGTTATTATTTCTCGTAAAAATACTCATAATTGCTATTTCACTTTTATAGTAATCAGGTTAGATTCATTGTTTCATTGTTTCATTATTTGGTTGTCAATTGAACATCACAGTTATAGATTTGATATTTAATATTTGACTCTCTTTTATTTAAGAGCGATGATATCTTCTATATAGGGTTGGTTGTCCTTCTTTTCCAAATATATTAAAAGAAAATAATAATAATGTTAGATTCTATTTTATAGTCTTAGACTTCCACATAGTCAAGTTTGAACCAATATTATTAATGAAGTTTAAACCAATATTATTAATGCACAATTAACAATAACTCATTTATCTGTATACGCAAAATTTACTAAATCTATCTAATAAAACTTTAAATTTAGATATGATAAGATATCATTTTTTTTTTTTTTCATTAATAAGTTGGACTAATTTGATAGTGATTTTAAGTACAAATTTTATGTTTTGAACAAAGAATTTACATTAATTTGCTAATATTAGTATAATCGTTGGTAATATTGCCTGCTTTAAAAAATGAACAAAAAGTAGTTACAAAATAAAAAAAACTATAAAATATATTTATAAAATTGAGATTATACTAAGATTTCAACAATGTTCACGGACAATCAAAATAATTAACTTGGTACAAACTTGGTCTATTTAAAGGTAGAAAATTGAAGAAAAAAGAAGAAAACAAATGATTTTTGACGTATAATAAAAATATACTAAAAAAATTTATGGATAACTTTTTAGAAAAAAATTGTGCATAATATAAAATTGGGGATGATCTAATATAAAGAAAAAAAAAATTATATACCTATGATTATACCTATGATTTCAATCGGTACGATAGATAGTTTTAAATCAATGTATATATACTTTTTAATTAATGCTATAAATAGTATTTAGTTGAGAGATGTAGAGACATAATTATAATATGTAAAAAAAACCATTCAAATTCTCTATTATGAAATATTTTTTTAAAAAATATGTTTATTTAAAATAGACAATCACAAACTGATCTCTTTCAAGCTAATTCCAAAAACAAATTGTCAATAAATCAAGCTTTAATTTTCATAATAAAAAAATCTAATAAAGTTTTTTTCTTTTTTAAGATTATAACACTTTGGAGTTTGAACTCAAAATTTCTTTATTGTTGAATATAAAATAATATTGTAGCAACTGCTCATATTGACAAACTTAATAAAGATCGAAATAACCTAAATATAGTTTTCAAAAACTAAATAGAAAATAGACATTTGTTTTGAAAATCCATTTTTATATAATAAACATTTAAAGTGGGTCCAGTTTGGCATTGGATGTTATGATAGAAGTATATAACAGTACATTTTTTCTTGCCATGCAACATTGTTCCATTGAGCAAAAGAAAAAAGAATGGCTTTAATTTTGTTAAAAGGAGGGAAAGAAAAGAGCATACAATAAATTAGAGGAAAAAGTACTTTTTGAATATCTAGATTTTATGCAAAATTTATATTTTATCATTTATTTACAATCATACATATTTACCACTGACATTTTAATCTTTATGTGTGATGAGTTTTTTCTTTCCTTACTTATTTTATTTTAAAAATAAAATTCATGCCACCAAAATTGAATAAAATTGAAAATTACTACAATCATCATCTTATTATGTTATTTTGTTAATTTGAATAATTAAAAATGATTATTATTAAAATATCACGAATAAAAGTATTTGATTTTAAAATATATAAATTAAATCAAAATTTCATCTAAATTTGAATAGTTTTTTTTTTCTAAATTATATACAATTTCACAACCATTATATAGTTCCTTAGGTTATACTTTTTTCTTTCTATTATTAGAGACTAACACATACAAAATATACATTTGAGTTCAACCATCATGAAGGAATAAATTTAAAATAATGATTTATTGATCATTTACACATATAAGATATAATTTTTTTGTAGTTAGAATTATAATTTTGTTTGCAATACATATTAGAATTAGTATCAAATAATGACACAAGAGTTTATATTATGGAAAAATTGGTTATTAAAACACTACAGTCCAAAAGGTGGAAAACAAAATATTTGGGAAGCATCTTATACCACATTTAGTGGGAATATGAATAAAAATAGAGATATTAAAGTTTTATTTTTCCTCTCCTTTATTTGGAATATCCTCTTCATCTATACTTGAATGAAACCTTTTCAAGTTCCATTACTACCTTTTTTTTCACATTAGGAAACTTTTCATTTTTTACTTTTTCTCCATGATTTCAATTGAAAATTTTATCTTAAAAAAAATATCGAAAATTTTGTATATTACATATTTTACATATTTTATCAATTCAATAATATTTAGGGAGGATTTAAACTTACTCTCTTTAAATTTTTCGTTCATATATTATACTAGTCGAGTTAAACTCTTGTTTGTACGTATTTTAACAATGATATTTATACTAATTTAAACACATAATTAACGAGTAAAACATTTATAGTTTATCATAAAATTCATGAATTAATCTCCTACTTTACCATTGTTAATATATATATATATATATATATATATATATAACTTTTCATTCATTTTTATATGGAGAATTTGCATGTATATTACAATAAGGCAAAAAATTGCATAAATAGCAACTTTTTGAAAATATTTGCAAATATAGCAAAATCAGATTTATAGACTCCATCAATAGTGTCTGATAGACTCCATCAATAGTGTTTGATAAACTCCATCAATAGTGTCTGATAGACTCCATCAATAGTATTTGATAGAGTCTATCAAAAAAAAGTTATTATATTTGTAATATTTTTAAAAAGTTGCTATAATTCTAATGTAGAGTAGAAAATTTGTTATACAGTGCAATTTTCCTTTTTAAATGGTATATATACGAATTTTTTTTTTTTAAAGATAAAAGCAAAACGTTTAAGCAATATTTTGAACATAACTAAACATGCATTACCAACCAGAAAAAAAAAAAAAAAAAAAAAAAAAAAAAAAAAAAACTTATAAAAATAATAATTCATAGATATTTTAAAAACAAATCCACCCACTCAAATTCCCCCCTTTTTGTTAAAAGAAAAAAAAAACTTGGTGGAAGTTGGAAATTAAATTACATTAAATAAAGTAGGACCACAAATGCAAACAAAAAATAGCAAGTATAGTTGGAACAAAATGACAAAATGACAAATACAGTGATACTCAGCACCAAACCAACTATTTCTTGGAACGAATTACAAATTTCCCCTATTAAAAAAATAGTAAAATAATAAACAAATAACCAAATAAACAAAAGAAAAATAGGATTTTTCATCAATAATAATAATAATAAATCTATAAATATCAAAATTTTAGAAAAAATGGAAAGATGCCACCAACGTATTCAATCAAATTGATTTTATATCTACAAAATTGATAGCTTAGGTCCTATTTGATAACCATTTGGTTTTTAATTTTTTTTATTTTTAAAATTTAAGCATATTGTTACTCAAATTTTCTACAATGTATTCTATTTTTTCTACCATATATCCATATTTACTTAAGAAAATAGGCGAATGATAATTAATTTTCAAAAATAAAAACAAGATTTTGAATGCTATTTTTTATGTTTTCAAATTTTGGTTTAGCTTCTATTAAGATAGGTGGGATATAAATATCCAAGTAAGAAACAATATATAATAAGATACTTGTATTACTTAAATTTCAAAAATAAAAATAAAAAATAATTATAAACATGATCTTAAATAAAGAAAACCCACTTCTTTCAATCATATAAAATTGATGAAAGATAATAAAACTTGATAGGCAGTATTTTTAAAAAGTTGCTAAATTTAAATTAAAATAAGGGTGCTATAATATTTAACATCAACAAATTTTCAAAGAAAAAGACAAAAATGATAATGAAGAACAGATTTTGATTTATGGGTATGAAGGAGGAGAGTATTTTGCAGCAAAAAAACCAGTCCTTCCTCCTTACACACTCATGAGATGAGAGAGAAAGGAAATTAGGGTTAGAGAGAGAAAAAGGGTTTTTTTTAGGGTTTAAGGAGAAGAAGAAGAAGTTGTAGGTCCACCAACTGGTAGTTAGGGATTAAGCTTCTTAACCAAACAAAAACCCTTGCCAGCCAAGAACAAGAAGAATAGATGAAGAAACAGTGACCCATTTGAATTCTCCAAACTGGGTTTCAACCAAATGAGCAAATAATAGCACCCAACAGCCATTAGAAACAAAGGGCTCTGTTTTTTGGTGGTGGAAAAAGAAGAAGAGATTGAGAAATAAAGAGGGATTTTTAAAGTCATCATTTGGAAGAAAAGTGAGAGAGAAATAATGGGTGTTACTTTCACTTGGAATTTGAGGCAAATTATAGATAAGAATTGTATGGTTTCTCTCTTCTGTTGATTCTTCTGGGGTTTTCCCCCTTTTTTGTAATCACCCATTTCTTTTTTCTCTGAGATCCTTTGATTTGTTTGTGTTTTTTTTGTTATGTATAGTTCTTTGTTTTTGTGTTTTTTTTTCTGGGGTTTTGAGGAATTCTCATGAAAAGTGAGATTTAGTGTTTGTTTTTGGTATTTTGGATTTACTTGGGATTCAAACTTGTTTGGTTGAGGTAGATTTTGGGCTGTTTTCGAGCTGTTTTGTTCCCTTCTACAGCCACAACCATTGTGGATTTCAGTTTAATTTTATGTTAAACTATGCTTATGTTCAGTCACTTTTATTTGTTTATTCAAACTATGAACTTAAAATATTCAATTATTGTCTCTCAATTTGGTAAGAAAGTACACTTCAATTGATTTCTTCTTCTGATCAGTTCTGCATGCAGGTTATGAGTAGCTCTTTGTTATTTGTTTTCATTTCAGTTTTTTTTTTCTTTCCTTCTTTCTTTCTTCTTGTGATTCTCTTTGTGGGGTTGGGGGAAACTTTTGTTTTGGGGCTTCTGTGATTTATGGTTGTTTCTTTTATTATGGTTTTTTGAATTTGTGTGTAAATTAAGTGATTGGAAAATCCGTTGTCATGATGCTTGTTTAACATCTCATTGGTCATTGGTATCAAGCTTCTGAAGTAGTGTGGAATTAGGCTTTGAAGGTGTGCTCTCTTTGAGGTCCCAGTTAAGCCTGAGATTTATCTGTCACATTGATTTATAGACACTTCCAGTGTCTCCATTCCTTCGATATCTATTGGTATCTGGCCTAGGGACGGACGTGGTTACTTCGGTTATAGTGGAGCGAAGTTCCTATTTCCGAGTTTCCAAAAATATAGTGGAATTCAGATACCTAGGAATTTTCCATCTTGGGTTGAGTTTTTTGTTGTTGTTGTTTGTTGACATGCAAGTGAATTTTGATTTGTTGATGACTGAATATTGTATTAGGTGACAACAGTACTACTTGATTCATAACGGTTGAAGAGGAAAAGTTTTGAATCGAGAGGGAGAATCGATGGCTACTTACTATAGTTCGAATAACGAAAAGGATGCTACTCCTATCCTCTATTCAAGGGGAGCTTTGATCGATACGTATGAAGAAACATCAGTTCTTCCTAGGAATATGATGATGCATGTTAATTCTGGGACGTACATGGATTCCATGCCTTCACAGGGGCAAATTGGTGTTGGTCAGATAATGTCGGTCGGAGCAGCAGGAACCACTCAACAACATCAAGAGTTTTTGTCGAATCTTGGTGGTTCGCGAATTCCCGAGCATGATTTCAATACATGGAGAGAGGACTCGATGCGTAGCACTAGCAATGTTCTTCATGGTGGACAGAATTTGCAGGGTCAGGGGTTATCCCTTACTCTCAGCACACAAATCCCATCTGCAATCCAAATGCCTTCAATCTCATACAGGAATTCGGATATGGGCTTCACTTCATTCTTGAGTCCTAATCCAACGAATTCGGGTGAGGATGGCTGCGGAAATGGCGCTTCTAGAGACGAGCAGTTAAGAAATGGAGAAAACATGCCACCCAATTTTCAAGAGTTAGCGAAGGGCGAATTATCTCAATACAGTATGTCTACAATTGCAAGAACTATGCCAAATTCGAAGTACCTCAAGGCAACTCAACAACTGCTTGATGAAGTTGTTAATGTTAGGAAAGCTTTGAAGCGACCCAATGATGATAGAAACCAGAGTTCTCACGAGCATGCAACAAGAAGCGCAAAGAATGGTGATGCAGGAACCAAAAACGAAAGTTTGATGCTCACGGCGAGGGGAGCATCTTCAAACCTTCAAGAAACTGGAAGCAATTCAACATGTGAACTCTCACATGCTGAAAAGCAAGATTTTCAGAACAAGTTGACCAAGCTTTTGTACATGTTAGATGAGGTAATATACTATCTTATATTGATATTTCCTTTGATGTGAATTGAACTATCATAAATGATGCAAGCATCAACCATACATAGTTGGATCATTAACAATGGTAAGATTATCTATCCAATATTATGTCGCTTCGAAATTAGATGAACATTGATATTTGAATCTCTTTTGCTTCACTGCCTGATAATCTACCAAGGAGGACCTTAGGATTCTGCTTTTGTGTATTTAACTGCAGTCTCCTATTGGTAATAATGGTGCCTATTTTAGGAAATGTAACATTGAATATCTTTGACTTTTGTGAACACTGTACTTAGCCTGAGGATAATACCTTGCAACCAAGTTTTAAAAAGCCCATTGAGATGTACTCAAGTCCAAGGCTCGACCTCAAGCCTCACTTCAAGGCTCTCTTAATGAAGCCCGCTTGAGGCACGTGCCTCAGCTTTTCAAGCCTGATTTTCTACTTTATTTATTATTATTTTTATATGTGTGAGTGTTCAAGTTAGCTTATGTGCACCTTGACTAATCTGACAGGACAATTGCCTAACCCTATTACATTTGGTTGCCAAGGTAACTTGGAGGATATTAAATTCTAGGTAGGTGGCGTGACCACCATGACTTGAATCCATTCCTCCTAATTTCTTGTTTAATTTTTCTAATTTTATTTGGAAGAAATGCATGAATATACTTACGATTTCGAATAAAAGCTCTCTTTTCTTGTAGCTTGTGTTCTTAGTACTTACTAATTCTCATACTATTTTTCTATTGTGTGGCTTGTGCTTTAGAAAACATTACTTGCTGTTAAATTGGATACTCTGTCCTTTTCAAAGTAATAGCTTAAGGTTAATATTGTCTTGTAGGTTGATAGAAGGTACAACCAATATTATCATCAGATGCAGATTGTGGTGTCATCATTTGATGTGATCGCCGGATGTGGGGCATCTAAGCCATATACTGCCCTTGCACTCCAGACTATATCCCGTCATTTTCGGTGCTTACGGGATGCAATAGCCGGTCAAGTTCGAGCTACCCGTGAAAGCTTGGGAGAGCATGAAAACTCAGGAAATGACAAAGGAGTTGGAATCACCCGTCTCCGATACGTCGATCGGCAGTTAAGGCAACAAAGGGCTATTCAACAGCTTGGTATGATACAACAGCATGCATGGAGGCCTCAAAGAGGGTTGCCTGAGAACTCCGTTTCTGTTCTCCGCGCTTGGCTGTTTGAGCATTTCCTTCATCCGTAAATCTCTAACGTTATTAGTATTTCGCTTTATATTCTCTCTGTTGATCGAACCGAAACTAAACTTAGTACAAAATTTCCAGGTATCCAAAGGACTCTGATAAGATCATGCTGGCAAGGCAGACAGGCTTGACTAGAAGTCAGGTAAAAGACTCAGAAGATGTTTCCCCTTATGTATATATGTATTGTTTGACTTGGCTAGCTGGTTATTTGATTGCTGAATGTGGTAATATTAAGAGAAAAACAACTTTAACTGGGAAGTAGAAACATGGTGATAGGGTTATCATTAGGATATTTTAGGGGTGTGAGAACAAATTAGTTGAGAGTTCGTTAGGCCTTTTCGGTTATAAATAGAGGTAGGGGGTTAGGGTAGAGGCATCAATTTCAACTTCTTCTTGAACTATCCTCAACTCTTCCGCATCTGTCGCCATGGCCAGAAACAAAACTGCTCTGATACAAATTGATAGAATCCAATCGATGGAAATACAAATTAACCAAGTTTTACGGTTACTTGGACCCTCCATCTAAAGCCTCGACTCTTAAAGAGTTAATAACTTAGAAGTTAGAAGGATTCTCAAGATCACCCTAGACTCAATACCAAAATCAAAATGGCCTAAACAAATGAAAGGCCACAAATCTCATTAATTGTCCATATACTCCAATATTATTCTTAATTCTTCTAAGGGCCACTAGGCTCTAGAATAATTGTTGATCATGGATATTATTTTGAATCAATTTTTTTGATATGTTGGAAAGGATCAAACCTTAGCCATGCCTAAAAAGATCTGTCTGCAGGAAGTGCTTGTGCAGGTCTTATATCGTAACTGATTATCGATGTGCTTGTGCAGGTCTCTAATTGGTTTATCAATGCTCGTGTCCGACTTTGGAAACCTATGGTAGAGGAAATGTACAAGGAAGAGGCAGGCAGTACAGAAATGGACTCTATATCATTATCTGAAAATGCTGGCAAAGCAACTAAAGGAGATAACAGGACCTTTGAGGATGATAAAGACGAGGATCTGCAACAAAGTGCAAGTTCAACAGCTACCGAAAGATGTAGCGCCGGAGAAATGACCGACTTACAATCTGATCAAGCCTCTAATCTTGGAAACTCAGGTTCCACCAGACTAGCTAGTTTCCAAAATGGCGCGCACATTGAAGCACAAAACGAGCTGGTTAATTCGAGGGAGGAGCTAAGACCTAATGTAAATAACTCTAATTTCTTCCCTGATGCAATTGTTCACTCTCAGGCAGGGAGCGACAGGTTTATGGCTGCCTATCACATGTCTGAATTGGGAAGGTTCGGGTCGGTTAGCGGGGTATCACTTACGCTGGGTTTGCAACATTGTGAGGGTGGTGGTGGATTACCTATTCCTGCTGGGACACACCATGGTTTTGCAGCTATAAGAGAAGACGAAATGTACAATCCCGCGACATCTTCTCTTGGAGAAACAGTGCATTTTGAATGCGTAAATGCCGGTAATTCGCAACCGAGGTTCGGCCCTTCTCATCTTTATCACGATTTTGTCGTGTAAAAGTGTAACCGGACAAGATTGCTGGTCTGCATCATATATACTAAATGATATGTATCATTGGAGGAGCAAAGGAACATGGATTTTTCTGCATCAGAACATAGGATGTTCCTTTTAGCATTTCCTTGTTTGAAGATTTAAAAAAAAAAAAAAAAAAAAGATTTTTGTCCTCCATATATGATATTGTATGGGAACAGCAAAAAAACACATTTGTAATATATAATGTAGTTGATTAGTTATATTTTTCTTGTGTAGGTGCCTGTCTGTTGTCAGCATATGATTATTCAATTAGTGCCTAACTTTGGTTTCCACAGGAAATTATTATCATTTGAATAAGTGTAAGTTTAACTTTGCCTGCTATTCTTTTGATGGTTTGAATAAAATATTGCATGTTTTGATTTATATACTTTTTTCTACTTTTACTGAGTCAATAGTTAAATATAATCACTAGCCAAGTTGAGCCTAGTTTAGTTTGCTAAAGCACATTATATTTCTAACCAAATATTTACTTCCAAATTTAAATATATATTTTGTTTCTTTAACATTCAAATATAGTAGATTAGTTGAGCTGCTTTTAGGTTGATTCATTATCGTAGTGGCATAACGATTTGTTGGTTAAGAGAGCGTTGGGGAATCAAGAGATCATCGATTCAATCTATAATCACTCTCTATTTATAATTTTTTTGACATCCAAATATAGTAGTGATATGTCGTATATCTTAACAATAGTTGAGGTGTGTACAAATTGATTCAGACAGTTAATCATATATTGAAAAGGTACAAAAATATAAATAAATAGAGATTAAATGGTCTTGGAAGAGACAAGTGTAGGACTCTGTACGTCAGAAATTTTAGATATATATTTTCGTAGTATGGAAATATATACCTGACTTTAATTTTTTGTACGAATATCAAATTTTCAATAATGAATGAATGAAAACATACATTTGATTTTGCGTACAAAATTGGGCTAACTTCTGGACCACAACTGGATATATATGACTATTTAATCATGTAAAAGTTAATGTTTTTTTTTTTTTTGAATTAACGTACACATTAACCTTGGTCTTTGCTGTTTATCTTTTGGTGTCACACATTTTTTTTCTCTTCCTTTAAATATTGTTGAAATAATTTTTTGTGGCACTTAGAGGTGCCACATGTGCGTTAAGGAAGGTCTGCCTCCTTATTCATAAGGAGACGAGTATTTATCTTCTAAAAAAAGTTATAACTTTGGTTGGCCCACCTATAAAACTTAAGAAAAATTAAAAAAAAACAAAAAAAATTGAAATTTCGCCACACTACATACCCGA
The DNA here is from genome assembly GCA_037832685.1 of Sicyos baderoa. Classification (NCBI taxonomy): domain Eukaryota; kingdom Viridiplantae; phylum Streptophyta; class Magnoliopsida; order Cucurbitales; family Cucurbitaceae; genus Sicyos; species Sicyos baderoa. Next base: position 2,072,140 of record JBBMEF010000003.1, read on the forward strand.
GGTACCAACACCCATCCCATAATCCATATTTGAGAAACAAGTAATTTTACAATTAAGCTCACTCAAGAGTATCAAGGGAGTATACCTTGGAAATCCCAAACCTCTACCAACTAGGTCGCTCTCTCGAGACAAACACTGAAATCATTTTAAAATTGAACCAACCCTATTCAAATCAAACCAACAGACTAATTTTCGATGGTATATTTTAGGAAATTGAACCGACTCAAATATATACTTAAAACCTACTCAATTCAATGGGTTCCATCCAGTTTTTCAGTTCTAACTTGCATCCATAACCAAGGAAATAATCAACATAAGTAGTAGACAACTTGCATAATGAGTTTATAGAGTTTACCTTTGTCTCCTTCAAATTGGAAGTCCTGCATTCAGTTCATAATTACTTCATTCTTAACTCCATAATTCCAAGATGGATTTTTTTCTTTTGAAACAAGGGTAACCACGCCTCTATCCCTAGGCCAGGCACCAGGAGACATCGAAGGAATGGAGACACGGGAGGTGTCTACAAATTAATGTCACAGGTGAGTCTTGAACTCAAGACTTTAAGGAGAGCACACCTTCAAAGTCCAAGTCTTCAACCAACTACGCCACCCCTTGGGGACTTCCAAGTTGGATTTGATATCCAACTGTAACCTGTAGCTCCATGATTCAAACCTATAAAGACAGGTACGGTAAAAGACAAGTTGTAACTGAAATTAACTGTACCAAGACTTTGTTACCAAAAAAAACTTCATCAGTGAGGTCTGTGGAGCTAGTTGAGTGTCACAAACTCCATTTACTGTAAAACGATAATCTGGCACGACATTAGTCATAATATACAAGTCAAGAAAGAAAGTCAACTATAAACCCTAAACCCTAAAAAAATCCATAACCAGGTTTTAGGATCAAAATGGTCTGATGAAGGGTTTTGATCAGACAAAGATAAATAAAATTTCCCTTTGCCTCATCTGTACAATTATATTGCAGGGACTACCTGAAAATAGTAAAGAGCACAATGTCAACAAAAATGATTCTAGAATTTAAGTAGAGCTCGACTGAGGGGAAAAGAGTGCACACTGACCTTCTGTACAGAACTCTAACATCTTGATTTAGAAGTGGGGTTTCAAGAAAATTGTCGCCACACTCTTTCGCCTCAACCGTCTCCACTTCCACGTCGTGATAGCCACAGTACTCGTTCCACTCAAACCACATCTTTGCAATCAATTCCTTCTTGAAGCAACTGCTATGATCTGCCTCTTCAGGTGAGTCACCAGCCACCAATCTATAAGCAAATACTTTCTTTGTTTGACCGGGACGGAATGCACGACCAACTGCTTGACGGGTCACTGATGGATTAAGATGAACATCCAAAATAATGATGCGTGATGCGCCTACAAGAGATATGCCCTCCCCGCAGGCCTTAATGGAGCCAAAGAAGACTCTCGCATCGGGTGAGTTGTTGAAGCGTTCCATCGACCATTCCCGTTGCTCAGAAGTTGTTTCACCAGTTATCATAAAGGTCTCTTTTCCTGGACTCCAACCCTTCTTCTGCACAACCAATCTCTCCAAGAATTTCAAAGGAAGGAGGTATTGACTGAAAACCAGCAGCTTCTCCCCAGTAGTAGCGCACAAATTTAGCATATTCAGAAAGAATTTTGCCTTCACTCCATCTTTAATGTCCAGTTTATCGATGATGTCATCTAATTTGTCATCGGTTATATCAGTATTCTCAGAGAAAACATTCAACTTTGGGTGTAAATAAACAGCACTGCCGACGGAGCTTATTTTGAACTTCCTGTTGTACCTTTTAACCTTTTCTCCTTCATGCTTCTGTTTAGAGGAGAGATTCAGCACCACGGTGAAGTCAACCAGTCCAGGGAGCTCATCGAGAAAATCTCCTTTATAATAATGCAGAATCTTGCTGGTCATCTCACGTAAATCATGGATGACACTCACTTTTCTCCTGAAATCTGCATCCTTTTGAAGGGTGTGCTCCACCAAATCATAAAAAGCAGCATCCACACCTGATTTGAACTGCTTCCTCGCACCAGGTATATCTACTCTTGCCATGATGCGCTTGACGATAGGCCGAGAAGATTCAGATCTCATGAACTTTGGTCGAACAAGATTAACTATATTGAACACCTCTTTAACATGGTTTTGATATAGGGTTCCTGAAAGAACCACTTTTCGCGGAGTTCTGACTTTGGCAAGAGTTTGCAAAGTATCAGTGTTCTCATTTCTTGGAGTATGCCCTTCATCTAGGATAAGAATCGTAGGAACCTTGAGCAATATATTTTGACATTGAGTTGATGAAGCACTGGTTTCAACATTGCAGACAATTGTGGAAAATTGTTTGTATCCTAAGAACAGAATACTCTTGTGCTCGACCCATTGATTCAGTACTGCGAGCTGCTGAGCCCTATTATCTGCTTTAACGGAATAGAAGTCGTAGAGCGGAATATCTTCCACTTGCCAAATCTGAAACTCCTTTTTCCATGTAGCCAAGATTCCTTTGGGAAGCACAACCAATGGTCTAGCCTGTGGATACTTGGCTAAAAAACTTTGCATGAAACTGATTATCATGAATGTTTTTCCAGATCCAGGAGCGTGGGCCAAAATGCAGCCTCCTGGATTGTCAGACACCAAGTTGCTTAGAAGGAAATTGAAACCCTCAACTTGATGAGGTTTCATTTGCTTCATATGCCTAGGGTGTGCAGAAATTTCAGTAACTGCCAAATCATCTTCTGAAATTTTAACTCCAACAACGTCACCCGAATCTCTGTGACGAGATTCAGACGTGTATGTTCTTGTGCTCCTGTTACCCTGGAAAAAAAATGCAAATCATTGCAAGATTATGTTCACAGAAGACGATACAGCTGTCAGCTGATAACAATTGAAGATCACAAACTATTCAGTATTTTTCAGAATTTCATCACTTGGCATCACATAACTAGTTATGTCGATCCAAATTCTCAAACAGTGGCATTAAATAAGCATACAAGATTTAATAATTAGTGAAAAAATTATAAACCAACCTACCATTTATTCAAATAAGCTTAAGGAATCAGACAAGATTTAATTTTTTTTGTTGGAGAAGAGTTTAAAATTCAATATTACAGCCAAAACAAAGAAGAAAAATCAGGGGCTAGCGTTTTTATCGTAACTCACATAAAACGGGTGGGAAATCTAGTCGTGCTTTGTTTTTTCCAACATATGAACTGTTTGTGTTTTCTATTTGAGTATTAACTCTACAAATACTTCAGTAAAACATATATCGCATTCTCAGACATCACATTTGAGACTCAAGAATAACAAATACCAATGCCACATCCAGTGGGCGATTACAAAAATTGCTAACAATGGGCATATGGGCCACAATTTAAAATTTGGACCATTTCTCGATTTGAAGCCACAATTTAAATTATCCTGTCCCTCTTTGGCACGTATAAGTTCACAGAACAAAGGGGAGAAAACTTACATTTCACACAATTGAGATATATCATATTGCAAACCTCTCAAAGTATATGAGGAGTGAGCTAAAACTAGTTAACTTTTTGACCTTTCCATGTAATATATAATAAGCTATAAATTACAAAAATTGGCAACAGAGACACAAACCTTGGTGTACTGAAACTCGAAAATGGTCTCAATTCCTCTGTCAATAACCCCACAAATGCGACAGACATAACCAAGATCCTCCTTCAAGATAAAAGAATGATCACAGTCCACAGCATCTGTAGTTTTCTGATTAGATGATGAATCTACAGCGACATCCAAGTCCTAGAAGAAGTTGGGATTGCAAGAATTATAACTTTTATAGAAAGAAGCTAAGTTGTTAATAAAAGACCATGACAGTAAAGGAAATAAAGGTGTAAAATTCTACTTCAACCCACTATACATATAATTAGGTTTTTTCTTTAAACAAGTTACAAACTCTTAAATAATATTTGATTAGCTAAATCGATATTCGATAAAATAAGGACTTCATTTAGGAATATATGAAGATCTCCTCAAACTGTTAATTACAAACCAGGAAGAAGAAAAAAGCGAACAAATATGGCCTTCCAATTGTGGCCAACGTCATTTCGAAATTAATGGAAATAATTGCTTAAAAAAATATAAAGTAGCACTTTTTTATAGATAAAGTAGCATTGTATTTAGCTTCGTCCAGTTTCTCAATTCACACTAGAGCTTTGTCATGTCATGAAAATGCTGTTTGATTTCTTACAAAACAAAACTCTAAGGCCCCGTTTGATAACCATTTGGTTTCTTGTTTTTTGTTTTTCAAATTTAAGCCTATTTTCTCTTAAATTTCCT
>JBBMEF010000003.1:2076556-2090987 GCA_037832685.1 Sicyos baderoa
AAATTTGAGAGAGAATAGGCTTAAATTTGAAAAACCAAAAACAAGAAACCAAATGGTTATCAAACGGGGCCTAAGTAATTGTTTTTACAACATTAATCCAAATTAACTTATTTTTGCTTTTGAACTTCTTTTTTTTTTTTTTTTTTTTTTGCTTTTGAACTTCACTCAAAGAGGGAGATGAACCCGATCTTCACTAGCAGACTCTTTTATACAAATGGTTATAAAGCTAACAAAAGGAAATTTCCCTGTGTGTTTGTAGTTATTTAATAAGATCCATACTAGCGCATTAACCCGAATAAGCTTGACTCATTGTCTTAACAACTATGGGTGCATTTGGGGCAACTATTGAGGTGATTATTAACGGTGGGTTATTATAATAGGGGTTGTGATAACTTGTGTTTAGGGTGCAAGTTATTATAACAAATGGGGGATTACTATGCAGAGAGCTTTATTATAATTTATAACATGAGTTATTATAGTAGCGTTGGAGGGTAATTATAGTTGGGATAGGGGGTCATAATCCACTAGTTATTATAACCGATGGTCCAAACATGGGTTAAGTTATTATAACCCAACCTAACCCACCCTTAAATGGAAGCCCAAACGGCCCCTAATAGTATATAATTAGGATTTAATACATTGCGGTTATAAACGAGAGCTAAAAGAAACTGCAGTCAATGAGACCTATATATAACAACAGTACCTTGGAACATTCTAATGCCATTTTCATATCGTTCCAAATATCTCCAAGACCATCATCTTCATTGTTAGCCTGTTTGCTGACCTCATCATCATCCTCATCCTCTTCTACACCAACGTAAACACCTTCGTCTTTTTTCTTACTTATAGTTTCACTTTCAACAATAGGAGTGGCTACCTCTCCATTTGGAGCCTGGTGATCCTAACAAACAAACAACAACAACAACATGGAATTAGGTAAGCAACTGCATATGATATTGAGTATTTATTTTTAACAGTATGGACATGGATGTGCCATAAATGCAGCTACAATTACATAGATGTCCAATGAGCTTACCAGAAGCGAAGCGTTTCTCGCTCTCTGCTGACCTACCACTATGTCCTTCCTCGCTTTCTGCACTATGTCCTTGAAGAAACTTTGTTCAGGGGGTCTAGGCAGCGCAACCTCTTGAAAGGGATGTATTATGCGCCTCTGATCTTCGCTTTCTTCCTCATCAGAATCAATTATAACAATAGGAAATCTTGATTTCTCAACAGTTTTGGGACGAACGTCAATGGCAGAATCATCCTCCAAATCAATGAGATTGTGAACCAATGGGGAAGCTTGATGATTCATTTCTTCTGTACACTCTTTACTTCTCCCCAGATCAAATAACATACTTGACAGAGTAGGATACATGGCTATGTAGGGACTTAGAACTTGCATCTTACGGGAAACAAGAGCATCTATCTCTTTAGTGACGCTTCCAAACTGACCACAATTCAAACCATCCATCAAACTATTAATGGCAAATGGATCAGAGTAATCAACTATTTTTGCTGAGTTCTTCATTTTGTTTTGTCTCGGCGTGTCACATTTTTGGGAAGAAAAGGTGGCAGTGCCAGAGAAATCTTTTCCATCAGTAGATAATTTTAGTCTCTTACGTCTCTCGTGATGCAGTCCTGACAATGGATTGCACGTTATTAGAATCTTACAGTCGCAATTCAACGAACTTAACAGAATTAAAGCAAACATCCTTTGATGGTCAAATATTCAAGCTTAGGAAAAAAAGAATGCTGAATTCAAGTGCTTCTCATTTTAAAAGATAGAAAACTAAATTCACCAGGGGAAAGAAAAAGGAAAAAATTAGACAAAAAGAGCTATGCTGAAAGAAAATAAGACCAGTATCAAATAAAGCTAGAACTTGAGGTGTGAAAAAATTCTAAACAATATATATCATGTAAAAAGCATATCAAATCAAGAAAATAATGACTATTTTTCCACAGATAATTTTAGTTTAAATAACAAATATCTCACATAATTGCACATGTGATTGTAAAACCATGAATGATGTCACTAAGGGACGGCCTCGTTAGTAGAGGCACGAGGTCTCCAAGGTATGCTCCCTTGGAGATCGTATATTCAAAACCCACAATTGAACTTTATTGTAAAATCACTTGTTGTCTCCCAGGTCGGAGCCTTGAGACGAGTGCAGGTGCTCCCGAGTAGTGGGGCAAAGCTTCGATTCCCGGGCTATAAAAAAACATCATGAATGATATAAATTACAAAACAAAGGTCCTTCATTCTCGAGAAACCTGCAAAGTAGCCCGAGTATTGGTATTTGTTCGAAGAACCTTACTGTATAGTCTGATACAGCCAAATGATCAACAGTATCAGAAAATATAATTTCAACAATTCTTCACATTCAACACACATATATCCCTTCACTAACTTCCTGGGTTCATCAACAAAACGTTTCCACCTATACCATTTTACAGTCCGCCCGCCTTCGAGCCAAACAAGTCATATTTCACACAAGGAACAACACAATCCGAGCAACAGAAATAGAATACAGCAAAAACATGCGACATTCCATCAGACACCACAAAATCAGCAACACGAAACAGTCCAGATACGCACAACCCAAAGGGGGGAAACACAAAACAAGAAAAACCCAATACATAGAAGAGAAAAAAGAGTACCATTCGGGGTGGTGGCGAAGCTATTGCGAGAGAAGTCAATGGTGGCGTCCATGGTACGGTCCAAGCTCAGAAAACGCTGAGCATTTACACAAACAAACAGATTACATTACATAACGAAAAGGGCATAATGGAAAATCAAAAATACAGAATAAGAGAAGAGAAATCGCCGATTAAGTGAGAAAAACAAAAGCTGACCTTAAATTGGATCAATCCGAAGGGGGGGAGAAGCTGAGAACAGAGACAGAAAACCCCAAATTCAACGATTTAGGGTTCAATTGAAAGGGAAATTGCCTCACATTTTGATCCAACTGGAAGAGGCGGGTTCTTGTGGAAGTTGAAAATGGAAAATCGGCGAATGAAATGGAGAAGACGAAGGGTCTGGCTCTGCTCTGCTGCTTCGGAGTGAGGGCGTTTGCGAAACGGCGGCGTTTTAGGGCCACAGGATGGACCAATCAAAATTCGTTAAAATTCGCAACGGTTTTTTCGGTACCTACCTTCCCGGTTCGGTTCTTGTTAATAATATATCACATAGTTAATGCAAGAAATGATAAATTGAAGAAATTTTGCATATACTACATTCAAATTGAAGATTTTGTACAACATAATAATCAAAAGCTTGTAGGTTCGAATCCTTACACCAAATCTCTTATTTGGTGCATTTTATTTCTCAGATTTAAGTTTTCTCTAAGGGATGATGTAGTTGGTCAAACATTTGAGCTGAAAGAATATACTTCATTTGATGTCTTAGGTTTGAGACCTGATAGTGCTGTAATTTGTAGGCACCCCCAATTTGTGTCTCCATTCCTCCAACGTATCTTCTGCTTTAGTCTAGAGACTGGCCAATAGTGTCCAAAGTATATGAGAGCGAAGTTATCATTAAATTTTTATATATATATTAAGCCAACGAAAGTAGAGCTTTAGTAACATATTGTACAAGCTAGTAATTAATCAATAATTTATAGGTTTGAATTACCGTCTCAAATCTTGTTAAATTATTAAATAAAAAAATCAAGATGTGTGGATGGTTAAAACATGCTCGAATTTCATTATATATATATATATATAATATTTTTCTTAGTTCGGATTAAATTGAGTTAGATTGCATGGGCAAAAAATTGGTCAACTCTTACGATTTAGATTGAGTAGTTCAAACTATTCCGATTATCAACTTTTTTGGCCAACCTCTAACTCAGATTGTTATTAGAGCATAGTCCACCCAACATATATCTTAAATGAGGAGCCAAATATATATCATCCATGAAGCATGACTTAAATCATATAAATTGTTGAGTCCTCATCGCTTGTGTCATACTAACTTGGTGTAGTATGCCTAACCAACCATAACCTACGAAAATCGGCTTAGAATATAGGTTATTGCGCCTCTCAATGTCTAAGCATCATCATTTTTTTATATTCGTAATTGTCCGGGTCAATTTGCGCGCAACTCGACTAAAGTTACAGAGCATACCACTAGACCCTACGACATTTGAATGCTCAGGAAACTCGTAGGAAATTAATTCTTAGGTAGGTGACCACCATTAATCGAACTTATCACTTTACGTATCCAATGTCCTCTTTAACCAATTGAACCATTTCATGATAATTGTCTGAGCATCATCAGGTTTAGGTTTTTTTTTTATCTCGAATTGGTTTGAAGTCGAGTACACTCGTTGGTCGTGGAGTCTGAATTGGCGATTTCGCAACTAATCTAACACTTTTCAGCAAAGTTCAAGAATATGGTTTGGTTAAGTTCAAGAATGTTAAAACTATTGGTGCATTCCGAGCTCACTTTTTATTGTTATATGTGGATTATTTAGGCCCCGTTTGATAACCATTTGATTTCTTGTTTTTTGTTTTTCAAATTTAAGCCTATTCTCTCTCAAATTTCCTACAATATGTTTCATCCTTCCTACCATTTATCTATCTTTCTTTAAAAAAGTAGGAGAATACTAACCAACTTTTAAAAACAAAAACAAATTTTGGGAAGCTACTTTTTTTGTTTTTAAAAGTCGGTTGGTCTTCCCCTACTTTCTTAAAGAAAGATGTATACATGGTAAAAAAGATGAAACAAATTGTAGGAAATTTGAGAGAAAATTGGCTTAAATTTGAAAAACAAAAAACAAGAAACCAAATGATTATCAAACGGGGCCTTAGTTTCTTAATTGAAGTACCATTCGAATTATAGTTTAGAACCAATTTAGTCGTTTTCAAACTCAAATTAGCCACCGAATAGATAAGTAGCATAATAGTTTCATTGTTCGGTTGTACACCAGTTTAACACCAGCGTCACGAATTCGATCCTTGGAATCAGTATTTGTAATTCCCCTCCCACAACCAAACATTACAACCTATCCTCCTATATGAGAAAAAATCACTAACATGGACAACTCCCACGGACGATAATAACCCCGAACCGCATATCAGAAGGTGGCCATCAAAACTTCCATGTAAAGCCAAAAGAGAAACAACAAAATCATAAAACCTATCAAAAATTCGAAACTTCCACTGGGCTTAAATCGTAAAATACATATATTTTGTATTGATTAATACATGAGTCATGGATTCTTTTCAAATAAAACTTTAAGGAAGATAAAAAGGATGACCATTATATAAACATCTTAAGGTCAAAATTGCAACTTTAAAAAAGTAATTGAAACCTAGTTAACAAAAGCATAGATTCATCTTATCCAATAATGAACAAAAACAAATGGTAAAATTATCATTTTGCTTATTTTGAATTTTATATTTGAATGTACAATAATATTTCTAAACTACTATTTTTGTTGACTGGTCAATAAAATTGAAGAAATTTAGAAAGTAATTAATTAAAGGGGAATTTGCATGTATATTACAATAAGGCAAAAAATTTAAATAAATAGCAACTTTTAAAAATATTTGCAAATATAGTAACATGAGATTGATAGACTCTATCATTAGTGTCTGATAGACTCCATCAATAGACTCCATCAATAATGTCTGATAGACTCCATCAATAGTGTTTGATAGACTCTATAAAAAAAAGTTGCTATATTTACAATATTTTTAAAAAATTAATTTTATCGTAGAGTAGAAAATTTACTATATAGTGCAAATTCCCAAATTAAATGAGTTAATGACCTAATAATTTTATTGTCAAATTAAATTTATATTTTATGAATTATAATAAAAATAAGCCGACAAGTAGTCGGTTGAAATTTGATGAACTCAATACAAAAATAAATAAATGATAATAATTAAAATAAATAATTAAAAAAAGCAAAATTTCCAAAGTTCTTATTTTTATATGTAATTTCCATTTTTATTATTTGGCGCTTCATTCAGCCGCCCCTTTCTGCTCAAACCCCGAATTGGGTTCACAACTTGCCCGATTCTTTATATTTCTTCTCCGGTGCTCACTCCTTTTGATTCTTCCCAAATCCAGAATCCCTCTAATTCCATGTTATTTCTCGCTTCTTAGCGTCGTTTCTAAGTTAATTCTCCATTGGACTCTCATTTCTCGCCTCCAATGGCTTCCCAGCAGCAGTTATCCGTCATTAAGGTCATAACCCTTCAACGATTTCTCTTTTGAATGCCTTTTTTTCCGCTCAATTCGGCTATTTGTTGGGTTTATCTCAAATGGGTTTTTGTTTTTGTAGGGCTCCAAGGTGCTCATGGTGGGAGCGGGTGGAATCGGCTGCGAGCTTTTGAAGACTCTGGCTCTCTCGGGGTTTCAGGACATTCATATTGTAATTGGGTTTCTTTTTCCTCTTTTTGTTTGCTTGTTTGTATGTTTGTTTGTTTATGTTGTTTGTTGAGGATCACTCACAATTTTTGTTTTGATTTCGACTTTGGTGGGTTAGGGTTTAAATGGGTTAATATGATGCACGTCTCTCTTGGCTGAGTGGAGTGGACTTTGTTATTTGTCTTCGTCATTCTTGTCTTTTGTTTTGCTCTCCTCCTCATTGGGGATGCCCAACCAATTCTGTTTTGTAAATTTTCCTTGTAGAAGGTGTTTGGATGTGGAATTGTAGAGTGGTTATTTTGAGTGATTATAGATGAGGGGTTATCTTGAGTGATTAAAATTTTAGTTTTAGTAATACTAGCTCGTTTGGATGTGGTTATTTGTAAAGGGGTATGGATATGGTTATTTGTAGAGTGGGTTGTAGACAATAGCTCGATTTGGCTAGAAATGAGTGATTGCAATAGCTCATTTGAGTGTGATTGTTTTTTTGTCCCCTTTTTATAAAAAAGATTGTGTGTGATTGTTTGAAGAGGAGTTGTAAAAGATCATTTGTAATAGCTCGTTAATTACGTCAAACAAACACCCCCATAAGGTTTTCCATGAAACTATCTTTTGCTGGATAAAAATTGTTGCCTTTTCAGTTTGGATGTTGAATATTTATTTTTTCCGTCTTCCAAATGTCAAGGGGGTGGAAGGATGAAATTGTTCTACTTCTAGAAGCATTATGTATGAACGGCTTGGTGTTATTGCAGTTTATCGTTAAGTTTTTTGATTTACGGTCAAGAGCAACTTGTTCTCTTGGAAAAACTAAGTTGTGTCCTCTAATGTTGGGAATATAAATAAAGTGTAGTCTCATGTTGGTTAAATAAAGAGTAGATCATGGGTATATGAGTAAGGACAACCATCTACATTGATATGAGACTTTTTGGGTGAAACAAAAGACAAAGCTGCGAGGCTTGGCTTATGCCCAAAGTAGACAATAGACAATATCATACTATTATGGAGAACTGCAAGGTTGTTGTCCCTAATAGTTAAGATTTTAAAGGTTTTCCTCTTGTTTGGTAGATAGTAATCTTCATTCTCTTCATGATTGATTAATAAATTTTATCTATGTATTGTATATCATGCAACTATGCAAGGGAAAATGTACTTTGAAACCTCTACTGATTGTGTCGATGCAATTTCACTAAATTGTAAGAACTGACATGTAATATATGTTTTTTTAGTGAACATTGAAATCATGAAAACCACTTTTAAAGTTTCAAAAGTAATATACTAATATTGAATGTGGCCTACGGTGGTCCATCAACTATAGGATTGACTTAGGCGTTTTGCTATTCACTTATGTGAATTACTTAATACTTATTGTCTGACTGACTTATTAAAAGAAATTATAATTTTCAGATTGACATGGACACCATAGAAGTCAGTAACTTAAACCGGCAATTTTTATTCCGAAAATCCCATGTAGGGCAGTCAAAGGCTAAGGTAAAGCAATTTTCATTTTTCATCTCATGATGACAATCCTGTTTCTTTCTTGAACTTCTTACAGATGCCGTCTTATTCATTTTCTTTTTTATGTTAGGTTGCTCGAGATGCCGTCTTAAGATTTAGACCTCATGTTAGCATTACCTCATATCATGCAAATGTCAAAAATCAAGAATTTGATGTTGATTTCTTTAAGCAATTTAATGTTGTTTTGAATGGACTTGACAACTTAGATGCGAGGCGACATGTGAATCGTCTATGCTTGGCAGCTGATGTTCCCTTAGTTGAAAGTGGGACCACTGGATTCCTTGGGCAGGTGATCTATTTTTTTCAAATTTCCATGACAGGAAACTTTTTATTGTGAATAGTTATGCTCGTGAAGCTTATGACATTTTTATGCATTTGTATTTCTGCTGGAAACACTAGCACAACAATGTTTAGTGAGGAGAAAATTGAAAAGGAGGTGAAAACTTATGAAGTTCATAGTTTGTTTCAAATTTTAATTCTTTTTTTTTTTTTGGTAGTAATTTGTCTGCCTTACTAGTCCTTGAACTGTATATACTATGGAGTATTAAGTACTAATGCTCATCCAAAGTCATCTTAATTATTGTTCAAAGAAACTAATATGATTTTGGTGAATTTGTTGAAAACTATGCTGGTGACTTTTTAGATGTAATTTTGGAGACGTAATGCTTCAAAGTATTTTCCATGGATCTCCCAAGAGAGAGTTGTGGATTCTTCCTTTTTTTACTCCCAAGTGAGCATTAGGTAATAATATTGGAACTATGTGAAAATTTAAGAAGAGGCTTATAAGGCAGTGATGGTGAGATTAGTCGAAGTGGACACATAAAAAAAAACTAAGTAGAGTCTGTATGGATATTCATGCGGCCTATGTGCTCTCATGACCCTTGTCTAATACTACTTCAGCCCTATTTATTTTCTTTTTCATCTCTATTGACTAACTGTTAATGTGTGCTTGGTCATGGTGCTTTTTTCCCGGCTTGAACTATTTTGTTTCAACTTTGGCTCAGGTCACGGTCCATGTCAAGGGTAGAACAGAGTGCTATGAGTGCCAGCCAAAACCAGCCCCAAAAACATATCCTGTCTGTACTATTACTAGTACTCCGTCAAAGGTGCTAACAAGGCTTATGATTTCTATGTTGTTTTTTTCAGTAGTCTTTTTCAGAGACCTTACATTATCCATCTATGTTGTATTTTCTTACTTGGTATTTCCTGTGGTGTAAATGTTTGTTACATATGATAAAGTTGTTACTTGAGTTTGATTATTCACAATTATAGATCTTATGATGGCTTTTTGTTGGTTAACTAGCATCATACAATTTTTTTTTTTTTTTTTTGCGAACACGTAATGAGAAATGGATTTGATCAAAACATGGTGAGGTTGGAACTTGGAAGTGATCTACTGATGAGGATCATAAAATAATGTCTTTGAGAGAAGTCATTTATTTGAGAATAATTCTTCTGTAATTTCAAGAAAACAGAGTTTTGTATTGTTTCTCTCATGCTTTACTATTGTAGCCAAGTGCATTGCCTTTATTTGTAATGAGGTCTAGAGACTAAAGAGAACTAATAGAATGGTCTAACAACTTGGCTGTAATTGTTTACTAATTGATGATATAAACAAGGTTACATATTTTTATATAACTATTGCCTCTTTTCTTTAAAAAAATAATACAACGGTCGCCTCTGTAACTGCCTACTGCCAATACAATTATATAACTAAAACAGCCTAATTATGACAGTAGCTTATTCGACCATGGATCAACTCATTCTCTACATTCAATAATTGGGTAGTTGAGTATTTATAGAATGTATGATCAAAACTTGACTCATTATTAAGGCTCACCTCATTGAGCCACAGATTGGTTGTTGGATTACATATCCTTCCCTTTGGTTGTGCATTTAGTCTTTATTTTTTACTATTTGTTTAATCTATGAAGTTCAATACTATGAGTTTCTGTAGTCTAATTCTGGTTGTGTGAACTTTTCAGTTTGTACACTGTATCGTTTGGGCAAAGGACCTTCTTTTTGCAAAGTTATTTGGAGATAAGAACCAAGAAAATGATCTAAATGTGCGTTCTAGTGACCCAGCAAGTTCATCGGACCATGCTGAAGATGTATTGGAACGTAAAAAAGATGAAACTATTGAGCAGTATGGAAGAAGAGTATTTGATCATGTATTTGGGTACAACATTGAAGTAGCTTTATCGAACGAAGATACTTGGAAAAATCGCAATAAACCTAGGCCGATTTATAGTAGGGATATCCTGCCTGAGGAACCAACTAAACAGAATGGAAACATGGACAAGAACTGTGCCACTGATGACCAATCCTTAATTTCTGCCATGACCTCTCTAGGCATGAAAAATCCTCAGGAGATATGGAGTCTAATGGAAAACTCCAGAATCTTCATGGAGGCTATTAAACTTTTTTTCACGAAAAGGGAAAAGGTTTGGTTTCGACTTTATGTTTAATTATTGAATCCTTTAGATTTTTGTGGACCTTCTAAGTTTTAGCCTTCATTTGGGGCATGCAGGATGTTGGGAACTTGACTTTTGATAAAGATGATCAGTTAGCTGTGGAGTTTGTCACTGCTGCTGCAAACATTAGGGCTGAATCTTTTGGTATTCCTATGCATGGCCTTTTCGAATCTAAAGGTATTGCTGGTAATATCGTGCATGCCGTTGCAACGACCAATGCTATTATTGCTGGGTTGATTGTGATCGAGGCAATTAAAGTGCTGCAAAACAATGCAAACAATTACAGGTGTGTTGAGTTTCTTCATGTTGCTCTTAATAAAAAAGGATATTTCATTTTTAATTGAATCTTGTTATTAGGTTTGTTATTTCTGTGCCCATAAATCGTTTCACTTTCACTCATCGTCCTCAAGGAGTGGTGCGGTGGTCGAAAGCCGAATTGATTATCTTCATGCATAAGGAAGGCTTGGGGGTGCCTGACCTAGGGACGGGCGTGATTACCTCTAGTATAGTGGAGCGAAGCTCCGATTTTCTGGTTTAAAAATAAAAAATCAATTCATTCGTCTTGTTTTTGTTATTTTATTTTATTTTTGTGGTATGCTATTTCTCTACGTCTGTCGTTTTTCTCTAGTGACACCATATTATGTGGAATTCTATGTTCTATTGAACATGGCGTTTGAATGATGGTGGCAGAGTGGTTGAGCGCCCGGGGACGTCCTCCTCTCAAGGTCCCAGCTTCGATGTGGCTTTGGGGTTAAATTTTTAGGCGACCCCTAATTTTTCTTTTGGTCTTACGATGTATCCCGGTGCTACAATTTAGGGATGGAGTAGTGGCTCTCCAGGTTTAGAGGAGAAAAGCTCCAAGTTCCCTAGCCATAAAAAAAATGATGGTGAATCGGTGATTTTTTGAGGAAGCGCGGTTGTATTGAATTTGTTGTTTATCTTTTTTTTTTTTTTTTGATATCCGTGACTGTCCGAGCCAGCTTTCGCGCATCTCGACTAATGTCACGGGACATACCGCCTGACCCTACAATGTTGTTTATCTTTGGGTTCCCTTGAATCTAATCTCAACTTTAATGCGCATGTAGGATGACATATTGTCTCGAACATCCTACGAGGAAGATGCTACTCATGCCAGTGGAACCTTTTGAACCTAATAAATCCTGCTATGTTTGTTCTGAGGTACTAACTTTCAATACTTTTCACCCTTTATGTGCTTTGTTGAGTTATTTTGTGGAAGTTCATTTCAAATTTATACTTTAATTACATATATTACGGTGAAAACAGACACCGTTATCGCTCGAGATAAATACTCATCATGCGAAGTTGCGGGATTTTGTTGAGAAGATAGTCAAGGCCAAGCTTGGTATGAACTTTCCACTCATTATGCATGGAGCTGCTCTTCTTTATGAAGTTGGCGATGATCTTGATGATGCCATGGTGGCAAATTACGCTGCGAACCTTGAGAAGGTGTGGTTTTCTCTCATGAAATGCGTTAATCATTGATTTTTGTCACATTAAAATGTGAGTCCTTTCACTCATGTACTTCAGGTACTGTCGGAACTTCCTTCGCCTGTCGTTAGCGGGACGATATTATCGGTTGAGGATCTCCAACAAGAGCTCAGCTGCAGTATCAACATCAAACATAGGTATTTCAACTCACTCATTTTAGCACATACCATTCATATTTTCATATTTGAAAGTCTTTAATTCAAACATCATGTATATAGAGGTGAACTCACTCATTTTAGCACATACCATTGATATTTTCATATTTGAAGTCTTTAATTCAAACATCATGTATATAGAGGTGTACATGAGTTGGATTGGGTTTAGAGGATTTTTTGGACCAACTCAATTTGGATTGGTGAATCTATCAACTCATTCAACCCTATGTGTTTGAACAACTCAACCCAAACCGTATCTTTTTGGGTTGGGTCAGGTCATTGGGTTGTTGTTTTTGTTTTTTTAATTTGAATATATATTTGTTATTTATTTTCTGCTTTTATAGAAATCAAAATAATAAGTTCAATTAAGCATTCAACTTCTTTGTATTTCATGATATATACATTCTAAAAAAATATTGTAAAGAATATTGGAGAATAAAAGGTCCAAAATAGTAAATAAATATATACATTTATAATTATGTTATAGTGAAAAAATATATTTTTTATAAATTAATTAAAAATTTGAGTTAGTTTAGGTCAACCCAGGAACCAATTTATCTTTGAACCCAATTTACTACAAAATTTCATTTATTTGAATCTAACTCAACCCAAGCCGTCAAATTTGGTTTGGATGGTTCGGGTTAATGAATATGTTGCTCAAAGGAAAAAAGATTGATCTTTTGTTTTCTTCATGAAGTTCTCTCCCAAAAGTTAAATGCAATCCTACTAGGTAGATTTCCATCTTTGTATTTGCAACTTTTATAAGAATCACATAAATACTGTACAGAGATGAATTTGATGAGGAGAAGGAACCAGATGGTATGGTTCTATCTGGATGGCAGCAACCTACACTGGAAAAGGGTGACAGCAGCAAGACTTTGGGCAATGGAGAAAGCACGTCGAAGTCAATCGATTCCGATAAGAAAGATAATACGGACACTGTTTCTTCTGGAAGGAAAAGAAAACTGGACGAGGCATCTTCAGCTGTCGATGTATCAAGTTCAGCTAATGAAGCTAATAGCTCGAAGAAACCTGAAGTGCTCGATGATGATGAAGAGGACCTTGTCATGCTCGAGGGCGATTGGGCAACCAACAAGAAGACAAGATTGCAATAACTGAATCTTGGATTTAACCAAGGAATGCTAACATAATTTTGTTCTTTTTAGGGAGAAATGGTGATTCTGTAGGTGCTTCATCATTTTTCTTAGATCTGAATGTGTAACATTTTTGGAGTTAGCCTTTCAATAGTGTTCTTTCCTTGTCCCATATTTTGTGAGTTCAGATGTAGCATACTGGCACAATGTTATATTTCCAAGCATCAAATTTGGAAGATAGAGTGTGATTGTAACACTAAACAGAAGTCTCAACCTTT
This sequence comes from Sicyos baderoa, assembly GCA_037832685.1. Taxonomy (NCBI): domain Eukaryota; kingdom Viridiplantae; phylum Streptophyta; class Magnoliopsida; order Cucurbitales; family Cucurbitaceae; genus Sicyos; species Sicyos baderoa. The sequence continues at coordinate 2,089,964 of JBBMEF010000003.1, forward strand.
TGAAACTTGTGTTTTCTGATGACAGTAATCAATTAAATATATTTCTACAATGATTTCTAGTCAAGCCGTTGATTAATCACGAGTAATTATGAAAGAAATACTAGAAATAAAATTGAAAAAAAACAATAAATCTCTAAATCTGAACTTTCAGAGCTCACAATGGTTCAAAGCAGGTGATGAAGTATTAAACGTAAATACAGTATATTTTTAATAAATAAATAGGTAGGCTAACAAAAGCAATAAATTAATGGCATTTTTGTGATATATGAACTAGATTATGAATTCGAATCTTCCTATCTTTCAGACTCAAATAATAATATATATATATATAGATATATAGATATATAGAGATATAGAGAGGAATATTTGGGTGCCAGCACCCCTCCAATCTGCCCCTCAGGCGCCACAATCTTGACTTTTTTTTTTTCTTATCTCTCTGGTTTTATATTTATTTTTAAAAAATGTTATTTATTTTAGTTTTTTTTTTTGGAATTTGCATTGTATAGCAAAATCTCAACCCCTTATTAAAATTATAGCAACTTATTTTTAAAAATTCGTTTATAGCAAAATCTGGGTATTTTTTTTTAAAATACCCATTCTACCCTTCTTCTTCAGCTTCTTAGCGCGGTGAACATGGAGATCACAGCCATGGCAAAGAGCAGCTTCATCGGCAGAGCAAAACACAGAGGCCTCGGCTTGATCGCAAACATCGCAGCCGATCTTCATGATCGAATTTTGCGGTTCTAAAAGTGAAGAAGACAACAGCTAAGATTGGAAGCTCCTCTTAATTGAATTCTGACATTTTAAGAAAAGTTCTAGAAAACTCGGCCATGGCCCCTTCTCCTTCTCTCTCTACTGTGAAATTCTCTTTTCTTTTATAAAGACATCAAAATGGTGGGCCCAATCACAAACCCAACTTGGCTGCCTTATGACATGCTTCATCATATTCAATATCTATAATTTAATGCCATCAAAATAATAATAATGTGTCACCAACTTACCATATTATTCAAATATATTCATA
>JBBMEF010000003.1:2091087-2149864 GCA_037832685.1 Sicyos baderoa
ATTGATGGAGTCTATCAGTCACTATTGATGGAGTCTATCAGACACTATTGATGGAATCTATCAATCTGATTTTGATAAATTTGCAAATATTTTCAAAAAATTGCTATTTACTCAATTTTTTTATCTTATTGTAATATACATACAAATTCCCCATAAATTAACCTACTAAGCCAAAAAATTGCTTTTTTACTTTTTTAATACATTACTTTTTCTATTTACATTTTCACCTATATATATAAACTTAGCCCAAAAATGGTCTTACTTTCTAATTTTGAATAGGTATCATGGAAAACAGTGCAATTTGAAAGAGAGGCATATATGGGCTTCTAACTTCAAGGTTGGGCTTGAGCCCACATTATTTCCTTGAGGGCCTAAAAAGAAGGGACCATTTAATATTTTAATAAAGGAGTTTTTGAAGGAATTAACCAAATTGATAAAATATTTATAACCAAATTTGAAAAAATTTAGCAACCAAAGTCAAATATATAGTATAAAGTAATACTTTTTATATTGAATAACTAATACATAATAGGGTATGATGAGTATTATTTATATTGTATATTTAACTATCGATGCTAAATATTTTCAAATTTATCCAGATCTGTAATTATTTTATAAAATTGGACTATCTAGTACAATTTTCCTTTAATAAATAGCAAATTTTGATTTATTAAATGATCTCTTTATCATGTTTTTTATATCCTCATTAAAATATTTTAAACCTTTTAAACTTTTAACTTAATAATTTAATTTAAAGAAAAAATAATCTCTCTTTGTTTTTTTGCTTAACAAAAACTAATTTTTCTTATAAACAATGTATTAAATATCTACTCTTCAACAAAAACAATAACTTAAAGCACATAAGTCAACTAAATTATAATATCTTTTAAAAAAATCCACACAAAAACATGATATACAACTTTTTTTTTTTTTTTTTTTTTTTTTTTTTTTTTTTTTTTTTTTTTTAAGAGACATCAATCCAACAATTTACTCCAAAAGAACACCACTTATATTTTAAAACTCAAAAGATATTTCTTTTCTTTTTTTCTAATGTTTGTGAGTGTGGGTCAAACTTAAATACACGTTGACTAATCTCGAATCTTGACTATACTTATTTGGTTTTTAAAAAACACTCAAATTGAAGTTATCATTCAAGAAGGAAAAAAAAACTTTTTTTTTTTTTTTTTTTTTTGTAGTATTTGTACTTTGTGTTATAACTTTGGTAACAAAGATGGAGATCATGGGGTTGCAAGTGTACAAAGAAATGGATACTGTTCCCACAAGATGCAACAAAACCCTCAACCACACATTGTCAAAATGTTGGGAATTTGATAAACAATGAAACTCAATAGCATAATATAGTTATAGCATCCCCCTTTTTGCTATCTGCAAAGCATTTGGTTCCCTATGCACTTTTTCATGTCCTTTTTACTATTTTTCTAAGTTGTCTCTTTTCTTTGTTTCTCATTTGCAAAATTTTCTAACTTTCATACATTGTACTACTACCTTGTTTGTATTCAATAAACTATCCTCAACATTCTATGTGCCCTAATTTATCATTTTGAACTACTACCAAAAGCTTTATTTTAATGGTTAGGGAGATCATATGATTCTACAAGTTTATGAGCACACACCATTCATGTGGACCCCCAAAAGGCCATCAACTCGAGCAAGTGACTAACCCCTGATGAGGCATTTGTGAGAGTCAAATCGAGGAGGAGCAATCAAGCGACCAAATTAAAGCTACGGAAACTAATTAAAAAAGAAGTAGGCATGTGTCACTCTTCTCTTTACTACTCGTTACAACACTAACAATACGACAATATATGAATAAAGACATAATGGTCAGAGGACATTGAGGAACTAAGTGGTGAAATGTTCAATCTATAACGGTCATCTATTCCCTACAAGTTTCTTTGTCATCTAAATGTTATAGCACATGCACCATATCCTATGACAATATATAATCGAAATGCATGCAAGTTGACCCAAACAGTTACGTATAATATATATAAAAAGGTACATAATGCTACCTTAACACACTTCGACATTAATCTAAGTACTAACTTTAACAATTGCAGAATTGATTTGTTACCCGACCAAATGCATCTCAACAAGAATGTTGATGAGCAACTTGCATCAACATTTATGCTAATTATTCTCTTATTTCTTATTGTTAATAAATAAATAAAAAATGCAATTAACAAGCTTGATACTTTTCATATTCAGAGTGTGTAACTTAAAAGTTAAAAGTGTAATTGAGGTATAGATTGTAGTATAATTAATATTTTCAATTTGTTTTCATAATTCTTAGCAAATGTAGAGATTTTTCAACTCTATTTGAATTATCTCTTTTGATCAACACATACATATTCCATTTATAATCTTAGTATATGTTTTTCTTAGCTGGTTTTATTCATCTCAACTTTGCTTGAGTTATACTTCAAACTAAACTCCAATCATAAATCAAGGGGACCCCACAAGGATAAGGCTTTCATTTTATATGAATTTCATATTTTTAAGAACTAAACTAATTATTATGCAAACAAAATCTCTTTTCTTTATAATCTCACCATCAAATTTAAATATATATATATATATATATATATGCTTAACTCTTTACAAAATTCTTCTTACTAACTTCTCGTGAAGCTTTATTTTTGTCTCTCGACCATATTAACAATTGATGTTTTGATTGATTGAGTTGAATTTAAACTTAACTCTTAATTATAAGTCTAAAATTTATATTGGAATTTATATCTGAATTATTCTTTTTTTATTTAATTATAATTTCGAGATTTTTTTAGGAAATCAACATTCAAATAAAGGCTGAAAGTAAATATCAAAAAAAATTAAAGGGTAGAAAAAACTAAATTGAAGAAAATCGAGTCAATAATTGGATTATATTTTTTTTTAAAGCAAATAATTGGATTATATTAATTCTTGGTTTCACTTATAAATCGAGGAAATCAGAATCAATAATTTTGTTTTTTTTATTAAATAATGGTTAGATTCATTTTTTTGTTAAATTGATTGAACTGATTCGATTTTTAATTTAATTTAAGACCAAAGAAAACCAAACTAATATTATTTTAATTATAATGATTCTTTTCCCTCTAATATTTTCTTGTTCGAAATTCTTCACTCACTTGTTCAATCATATATGTATATATAAACCCTAAAAAGTGGGGCCTACACTCATAGTGGAAATCTCTTCTTGCCCAATAGGGTCCATCCATATAAACCAGTTTTTTCTTTTTGAATTTTTTCTTTTTTTTTGAAAGAAATATTTTAATTGGGAGTGGCTTTTGATGCCCCATGATATCTAATCAACCGGCACGTGGGCCCAACAGTCCACCATACAAACAAATTAATGTTTTTAAATATAAATCCAATTAATTCTAGTATCCCCAGCCCTTATTGACGATCGTCCACGTGTCCTCAGTGACGTAATCACAATATTTAGATCACTTCATTGATTATTGGTCGGAGTTGGAGTTATTACTTCCCTATATTCTCATTTTGAAAATTAAAATTAAATTTTTGAAGTTTGAAAAAAATTACAATTGATATAATTGTGAAAATTTGAATTTAAATTTTATGATTTAATAAAATCTAAAATTAATCCTCTATAATTAGCAGTCCTTCGGAATTTGAATACTTAAAAATAGTTAATCACTTGTAATATTATTATTTTTTTTATCTAATCTTGGCTCAACTCACATTATTATATTAAATTTTCATGAATTGAATTTGTCAACCATTACAAATGTCAAAGATGGTTTGTTATATTTCTATTAAATTATAATTTTTAAAATTAAAAAATTATATTTTATTTTTTTTTCTCAATTATAAGAATCTTGAAATAGTTAATAAAAATTTCCTCTTCTATTTTTTTTAATAACAATCATTACTATTAAAATTTAACACGGGTCTAACACGTAATCATTTTTTAAATAATAAATTATATATATGTTTAACAGAATATGTGAATTGGGTGCAATAAATATAAATAGTAAGTATATATATATGTTTTTTTTCAGAAAAAATAAAAATAAATTACATGTTACAAATTGATTAAAAAGAACAACACACAATCGAATTATTTCGTTAATTATCAATCAAATCAATAATTATTTAGTTTGAGGAATTAACTCTTATTAATAGCATGATTTGTAAAAGTTGTTAAGAATAGTAATAAAAAAAAAAAAATTACATCATTATTATAATTATAAATAAGTTACGGCCGCATGTTGGCATAGTGGGGCATTGGGGCTTTATTAATATACATTGTTAATTTTTTTTATGTCAAAAAAATTGTTAATATTTATTTATTTTTATTTTTTTTTGAAACATTTTATATTTTAATACATACCAATATACCATTAATACAAAAAAAAAAATCCAACCATGAACTTCTTATAACATTTCTCCCAACTCTTCATGCAATCATTCATTCAAACTGTTTTTTTACCACTTTTTTACTAATTTCTCATGTAAATTATTTACAACATCTTCTTTTGTTTACCACTACTCCATTACACCGCTGTTAATTATTTATTTTGTAAGCAGAAAAACAATTAAATTATATCCGTATTTATTTAAAGAAAATTAGAAGAGATTTAAAAATATGGACGAGAAAAAGGAAAGAAGAGATCATCAAGTACAGAAATCAACCGAAGGGTCCGATCACAACGATTCGCTGTTTTGTGTCAGAAAAACAAAGCCGAATCTAATTATAATTTTAATTGCCATTTTTTATTTTTAAATAATTTAATCAAAGAAATAGAATAGTGAAGAAACTTATTTCTCCGACGCGATTCCAACGCGAATGTACAACACGCTGCAATCGCAGCCGTCTATTTGAAATATAAGGCTCGGATGTGTTTTTAAAAGGTTATGTTCTGGCAGCTGCACGGGCAGCGGCTGTTCTCTGCCCCGTAGTCTGTTCGCTGCCCAGCGTCAGCTTTCTATATATTCCGTCTTTGCCCTTACATTTTTAACTTTATTACCCTTGCCTTTGCGTGTCTATTGGCTGAAAATTAGGACGTTTCTGACATTTTGCATTTACAGTTTCCTCAGATTTCCTTTTCCCACTTTTTAGGTTTTCTTAAATTACCTGGTCTCCCCACAAGTTTCAATTTCTTTTTTTTTTTTTTGAAAAAATAGTTTCCTTTTCCCACTTTTTAGGTTTTCTTTAACTTTTTTTTTTTTTATATTTGAAATGATTTTTTTAAAGTGAATAATTCTACAATAATTTAATTTCAAATAAAAGGGGTTTTCATGTATAACAAAAATAGAGTAAAAAATTATGTTTATAGTACATTTTTATCAAAAATTGATTTATAGTAAAATTTTAAGTGATTGAGTTCAATCCCTGGTAATTGATTGATGAGCTCAATCACTTAACAATCTGATTGAATACAATCAAATATTGCTGATTGGGTTCAATCATTTGAAATTCTGATATAAACCAATTTTTGATAAGAATGTGCTATAATTCTAATAGAGGATCGTAAAGTTGCTACAGATTCTCTAAAAGATTTTTTTTTTTTTTTTTTTTTTGAAAAGAAGATTACTAACATTATGTGTGTGTATATACAGAGAGATTTTTCATGTATCTTAAAAAAAAATAATTTATAAATAATAAAATTTTAGAATAAATCTGTGGATAATAGAAAATTTGATAAAGTTTAGTTAAATGACAAAAGAAAATTCACGTATGATCTCATGGTTCAATCAATGCAATATTCTTTAATTACTATACATGTAGCCCTAATCAATATCAAAAACAATATTCCAATAAAGTTATAGACCATTTTTAATTAGACTAGCATATAGTCTTCAATTCACAAATGGTGCAATATAAAATTGAAATATATAAAAAGGAAAAGAAAAAAAAAACATTCTAATCTTGATAAAATATTTCTTTAAAAAGTGCTCAAATATATTAGAGCAATTTCCTATAAAATAATTGAATCTTCTTCAATATAAATGAATTAAAAAAATATATATTTGAATTCCTAATAGTTTCAATTTAAGTTTTATTATTTTTTTTTTTTTGACAGCAGACTGATAAAATTAAACAGATACAATTTAAGTTTTATAAGCACATTGACAATTCAATTTATTATAATTACTTGAAGTCCAAACACATACAATAATAACTCATCAACAATTCTAACAAATTCGCTTAAGGAAAAAAAACTCCAAACACATCCCCCATGAGGGGACTCATCTTATTATTATAATAATAAGTAAATTATTATTATTATTAAATAATTTTAAAAAACCACGGAAAGAAAGTAGCCTTCATTTACCTAGATAGGTCACATCGTTTCATTTTTTATGGTGGAAAAAAATAGGAAAAACTAAAATAAGGTGAAGATAATCTATCCATCGAAAAAAATGTCACAACAACCATATAATTTCAAAATTAGTGTCACAAACCATAATATGATACATTTATCTCATTTCGTGACATTTTTATGTTTAATTATATTTTACTATAATCTACAATTTCTTAAATTTATTTTGGTAGAATCTTATACTTTGAAGTAGTGTTTGGCTCATGAGTGATTTTTGTGCAAGTAAGTGGTTTAAATGTGATTCGAACTAAGAAAGTGAGACATGTATTGTATTTAATTCTTGTTGTTTAAGAAACTTTTTTATGTTCTAACATTCATTTTTTGTCAATAAATAAAGTTAAGGATGAATTAAATCTAAGGTTAATAATTATGAACAAAATATTGGAAGCCATTTGAGAAATCGAATAAAAAGTATAAATAAAATGACTGAAACGCTTGAGAATAAAGCATCAAGACACCATAATGACGTTCACAAAATGTTATAAGCAATAGCTACTAAAATGCTAAGATCGTCAAGTCATTATAAAAAAAATTATCAAAACACTACTTAAAATGTGTATTATAATATTTGGATTATATATATATTTTTTAAAATATTTGAAAATAGATTCACATTTCAACTATTAGAAAAAAAATTTAAATACATTATTAGTAAAAATAAATAAGAAGCAACAAATGTGCATCATATATTTGAAGGCAAATATAGAAAGATACTACAGTATAATCATAAGGACAAATATAAAAAATGTACTGACTGAAAGAATTAGTGGCACAATGATTTTATTGTTTGGTTGTAAACTAGTGAGTTCAAACTCCGGAAGAGTCGGTATTGTAATCTTCTCCTCCAATTTGTATTAAAAAATAATAAATAAATAAAAATGTACTGTTACTATTCTCCACAAACCCACATGTAAGCCATAAATCAATTTTGTTTAATTGATGACTATTTATCAAAATCACCATTTTTGGCACCAAACAAATTCCCCTTTATGTTTGGTGTGTTTGTTTTTCCTAATGTATTGCAAAGTTTTTTTTTTATTATTATTATTTTGTTTTGTTTTAAGAAAATGGTTAGTTTGAGTGATTACAAATTAACTTTAAAATTATTTGACAACTTTAGTTTGCAAAGATTATTCGATAACTTTACTAAATTTACAAATGTATAACAAAATATATACATGTTACACACAATTTTTAAGAATTATTTGAAAATAATTAGATCTCGTACTTATTTGTATAAATATTTGTCTTTCTTCAAAATATTAAATATAATCTGATATTTCACAAGGTGGTTCAGAGTTATCTAAGTCTAAATTTTAAATCTCATTTCAAATATTAGATGGGAGACCCATCGTTGTATTAGTAATTAATTACCAATTAAGCCATCAAATTTGTTTTTTGGTTAATTTAATCAAACAATCATTATATATGGACTTGTCTGATCAAATGGTTGTGTTGTGTTGGGCAAAATGGCATAATCCACCAAATGTAATTTGTTTATACTTTAATTGAGAGCTTACCTTAAAATGATGATTTCATTGACTAACCACTCTTTGTGAAGCTCCCTCATCTCTTTAATTGCTTGCCTTTTCTTAATTGATAAAACTTTTGCTTTTGTTTTTCTTAATTATTGATCGCAATCAATAATTATACTCAATTATTTAATTAAATTAAAGTTAATGAAATGATGATGGGTGAATCTTATCCATTTTTTTAGTTGAGCTTTTGGACTACAACAAATTATTATTATTTCTTCAAGTCGCCATTTTTCAGCTAAATAAAACAAACCTTTAAATTGCATCTTTAATATATATATCAAAATGAAAAGTGTCACGTAAATTTGTTAGCTAGCCTTCACTATAAATTTGCATATATATATATATATATATATATATATATTTGCATATATTGTATTTCTGTAAGAAAAAAAAACAAAATTTTAAGAGTATTAATAATAATAGAAAGATACTCGAATGAGTCAATCGCGCACTGGTTTCATTATTTGGTTGTAAATCAGTTCAACACTAACATCACGTATTTGATCCTTGGAATCGGTATTGTAATTTTTTTTCCTCAACTTATACTCAATAAACACCGTGATGATCCAACTCATATCATTTTCTCCGAATTAGTTTTTTTTTTTTCACAATTACAAAATTGTTACCACAATCGTTATAGATCATTGTGGTGTAACCTAATCATAAAAATGCTTGAAACTACGATGTGAAAGTTTGGATCTATGGAAACGATCTATCTAATAAATAATTTCATAATATTTTGTTTCAGTATTTCAATTTTCATTAAATATTACTCCTTATCCAATAAAACTAATAGTTTACCCATGATATTATGTGGATGATCAACTTAGTTACAATTTAATAATGATTTAGTTTTAAAATTTCCATTTTTTAAGAATATACTTCTTTACTAAATTATTTGTTAATTATAATTATAATAAGAAAATAGCAACCCAAGTTTGATCTTCGATTTCATTTATTGTTGATCTAAAAAACTGTAACATAATTACATATATAAACGTAAGACATATAAATTTAAATTATACTAAGATTTCAGTCATAATTTGAAGTGAAACATTAAAAAGTAATTTGACAGAAATCAATCTGACCTTAACTTTCATAATAATAAATGAAGATGAGATAATTAGCCTAAGTTAACACATTTCAAATAGTAAAAAAAAAAAAAAGTTCACACATTTCAAAAGCTAGATAAAAAATAGGCATTTTTTTTTTTTTTTTAATAAATTGAGAAATCCAATTTATAGAATGATATTCACAGGTGGGCCCAGTTTGGCATAAGGTGTTATATGATGGAAAACAGCCTTTTCTATTGCCATGCAACTTTCTTCCATTACCTAAAAGAAAAAAAGAATGCTTTGATTTTTATTGAAAGGTGGAAAAAAGAGCACATATAATAAAATAAAACCATTTTTTTAACATTGGCATTAGCCAAATTTATCAATTTTATAACTGAAGCTGACATAAATATGTGTGTTGATGATCAATAAATTTTAAATTTGAATTCTTTCATTTTTTTAAAAGAATAAAATCTCAATTTTAATTATTATTAAACTAAAAAAAACTCAATAATTAATCGGATGTGATTTTGCCCATCTTCATTACTATTTTCTTATGTTAAGAAAATGTGTGAGACTTATCTTTTATTAAAATAATTGTGTCCATGAGCTTTCTTTTATAAAAAATACATTTTTTTAAGTCAATTATAATTAGAGAATGGGAGTTCGAATTCATATTTTATTCGTCATCAAAATACATCGATGTTGCTAAGTTAATATTTTGCAAAAATTGTGATATCAAATATGGAGAAGAAAAAAGTTTGTTATTCTTAAAAATTAAGTGAATTTTGTTTTCTTTGAAAGGTTAGACATATTATTTGATTTTGTTTTATTTTTTAAAATTATAAAGTTAAGGATTCGAATCTATAATAGTTTAGTTCATATATATATATATATATAATTACAGATCTTATGGCCTATATGTATAATTTTTTTAATTTTTTTTATATAATACCCAAATTGTATATGCATTTTTCTAGAAATTGGGAGGATAAGGTGTATGAGAATTTATATTTAACAAAAAATGGGAATTTCTTCTTCAATACTACAGTCCAAAAGGTGAAAAACAAAAATATTTGGGAAGCATTTATACCACATTTAGTGGGAATGTGAATAAAAATAGTGATCTTGTAGTTGTAATGCTTGGCATCATACTTTTTTTTCCTCTTTCTCTAATTTGGAATATCCTCTTCCTATATACTTGAATGAAACTTTCCCTTTTATTTTATTTAATTTTAATTTAATAATTAATTCCTCAGAAGAAAAAAAACTCATAGGGTCTCTGTGCATTTTTTATATGCATTATACACCATAAATAAATAAAAAAATAAAAAATTTAGTATAAATTGGCAAAGGGAAATAAGAATGTGTTCTAAAATAAGATTGCAATCAATAAACTAAACCAACTAGTTACTAACTCTTTCAATAAAATAAACATATTTTTAATCTTCAATTTTTGACAGGATAATATAATTTAAAAGTGTAGTTAGATTGATAGAGCATTTTATTTATTTATTTATTTTTTAATACATAGACCATTTATAACCAACTTGAACTTTATTGATTCAATCTTATTCTATATATTTAGTGGACTAATAAATGCAGACTCAAAATACATAAATAGTTTTTTGCAATGATCATAAACTTTTTCAATATTTAAGCCATTAGAGATTAATCCGTTCTTTTTTTACTTTTCAAATCTTTTTTTACGATAGAGTTGGAGAGACTCACACCACAAACTTATTAGTCTTAATAAATTAACTATTTAAATTGAGTTATACTTCTTTTGATTAGTTTGTAGATATTCATATATGACAAATAAATTTAAAAGTAGCTTTGATAATTGTAATACAATTTATGCTTATGACAAAATCTACTATAATTTAGCTAATATTTTACTTGTTAGTTATGAAGAAAAAGATGTAAGTTTAAATTCTAAATAATATTCTCAAAAGAAAAAAAAAAGAATGTATTTAAAGTGTCTATAATTCACAAACTTATAAATGAAAACAAGGTGAATATTTCTTGTTAAATTTAGCATTTATTAAATGAGTAAACAAAAGTTAGATTGAAATTTTAAGTCAATTTTAAAAAATAGTTATTAAATCTTTATTCTTGTATGACTTTTGTATGTGTAGTTTCTTAAAATAATATGCATGTGAGATGTTTTTGTTAGTTTGTACTTTTGCACATCTTCTTATTTTTGTAATTTTTTAGATGTGCTGATATGAATATAACATCATAGACTCTTAATTAATTGTTTTGTTTTTTTTTATTCCCTCAATTTTCTAAATAATAAAAGTGTGTATTTTTCCCTAGAATAAAACTAGGAATTAAGTACTTTTTCAAAAAAGAAAACACACACAAATAAACTTTCAACCAAGTGATAATACAGTTAAATATAAATTAAATGATAAACATGGCCGAGTGTTTCATAATTAATAATTAACATAGTACTTAATTAATTGTTTTCATCTCGCAATACAAAGAAAAAAAAACTATTATTACAATACTTAATTTTACTAGATTATTAGGGTACATATTGTCTGGTTGTGGTAAAAGATTTTTTTTGGGTTGTTGGTCATTCCTCCACCTGTTTAATTTTAAAAATTAGAACAATTTAATCTAACTCTAATTATAGATTTTTCAGGTTGAACGAGCAAAAAAAAAATGATTAATCCTAAAATTGATCAAATCTTATAAAAAAAAAGATAAAATCATAATTCAATGCAATCTAAATAAAGTTATAATTTAACTCAACTATTATATTTGGATTGAGTAGTTCACATTACTTCAAGTTTTCAACGGTAGTGAATTATTTAAATAAACAATTTTTTTTAGCAGCATAATTGCGAAATAAGATATTTTTAATTTTTTGAAAATAAGATATTAAAAAATTACATTATATTTGCTCTTATTTAACAAAAGGAGATTTTGCTTCTAAAAAAAAAAAACAAACAAAAGGAGATTTTGCCCCTTAAAATTCACAAATGTTTTAGAAAACAAACCCAATCACTCAGCTTAAAAAAAAAAAAAAAAAAAAAAAAGTATATAAAGAAGAGAAATATTTGAGGGGGTTAGAAATTTAAAAATAGAAAAAAGTAGGACCACAAATGCAAAGAAAAAAAAGACAGAAGAATAGTTGGAACAAAATGACAAATACAGTGATACGAGCACCAAACCAACTATTGCTTGGAACGAATTAAAATCCCTTCCTCTTAAAATAAATAAATAATTAAACAAACACACCCAAAAAACCAAAAAAAAAAAAAAAAAAATCAAGAAAAAAAAGAAAAAGGATTTATGGGTATGGACGAGAAGGGTTCAGTTGCAGCAAAAAACCAGTCCTTCCTTCCTTTCATGGCGATGGGATGAGAGAGAAACAAAACCAGGTTTAGAGAGAGAAAAAGGGCTTTTTTTTTTTTAGGGTTTAAGAAGAAGAAGAAGAAGAAGAGGCTGAAGGTCCACCAACTGGTAGTTAGGGATTGAGCTTCTTCAACCAAACATTGTCTTATCAGCCAAGAAGAACTCAAGAAACAGTGACCCATTTGAAATTCTTGAACTGGGTTTCAACAAAAACCCACAAAAAGTGATTGCTCCTTTTTTGGGGGAGAAATAAAAGAGGAATCAAAGTCATCATTTAGAAAGAGAGAGAGAGAGAGAGAAAAAAAAAGAAATTGGGTGTTACTCTCACGTGGGAATTGATGCAAATTTTAGATAAGAATTCTATGGTTTTCAATTTTTTAGATTGTTCTTCATAATCGAAGTTCATACACCTTTTTTTTTTGTTTTTCATATTCTCTCTGTTCTGTTGATTCTTCTGGGTTTTCCCCCCTTTTTAAAAAATACCCTTGTTTTGTTTTTGGTTTTTTCTTTTGAGATCCTTTGATTTGTTTGTTTCTTATTGTGTATAGTTACTTGTTTTTGTTGTTGTTGTTTATGTGTTTATCCTTCTGGGGTTTTGAAATTTTTCATGAAAAGTGAGATTTGGTGTTGTTTTGGGATTGATTTTGGGCTCCTCCGCCGATCCGGTGCTGTTTTCGAGCTGTTTTGTTCCCTTCCACAGCCACAACCGCTGCTGATTTCAGGGTAATTTTTATCTTAAACTATACTTATTCTCAGTTGCTTTTGTTTCTTTATTCAACTTTGAACTTTAAATTATTCAATTCTTGTCTTTCAATATGTTAAGAAAGTACTCTCTGGTTGATTTCTTCCCCTGATCAGTTCTGCATGCAGATTATAAGTATTTCTTTGTTTGTTTTTATTTCATTGGTGGGGTTGGGGGAAACTTTTGTTTTGGGGCTTTTGTGATTGATGGTTGTTACTTTTGAATTGGTTGCTCTTAATATGACTCTTTTTGACTTGGTGGTTGTTTAACACTTCATTAGCTAAAGGCTAGTGAAGAAGTGTGGAGTTAAGAACCCTAGGAGTTTGCCTTCTTGGGTTGAGTTTTGATGTTGTAGTTTATTGACATATAAGTGAAGACTTTGATTCATTTGATGATGACTGGAAATTGTGTTAGGTGACAACAATACTTGATTTCATAGCAGTTGAAGTTGAGAAGTTCTGAATAGAGAGGGATAATCTATGGCTACTTACTATAGTTCGAATAACGAAAGGGATGCTACTCCTATCCTCTACTCGAGGGGAGCTTTGATTGGTTCGTATGAAGAAACCTCAGTTCTTCCGAGGAATATGATGATGCATATAAATTCTGGGACGTACATGGATTCATTGCCTTCTCAAGGGCACAATGGTTGTGGTCAGATTACGTCTGTTGGAGCCGCGGGAACCACCCAACAGCAGCAAGAGTTTTTATCCAATCTTGGTGGTTCGCAAATTGCTGAGCATGATTTCAATGCATGGAGAGAGGAAAGGAGTGAAATGCTCGGTGTGAGCTCGATGCGTGGCCCTACCAATGTTCTTCATGGTGGTCAGAATTTGCAGGGTCAGGGGCTATCCCTTACTCTTAGTACACAAATCCCATCTGGAATCCAAATGCCTTCAATTCCATATAGGAATTTGGATATGGGTTTAACTTCATTCTTGGGTCCTAATTCTACGAATTCAGGTGAGGAAGGCTGCAGAAATGACGTTTCTAGAGATGAGCAGTTGAGAAATGCAGAAAACTTGCCACCTAATTTCCAAGACTTTGCAAAGGGCGGATTATCTCAGTATAGTATGTCTACTATTGCAAGAACTATGCCGAATTCGAAGTACCTTAAGGCAGCACAACAACTGCTTGATGAAGTTGTTAACGTCAGGAAAGCTTTGAAGCGACCTAATCATGAGAGAAACCAGAGTTCACATGAGCATGAAACTAAAAGTGCAAGGAATGGTGATGCAGGAACCAAAAATGACAGTTCGATGCTTACTGCAAGCGGATCATCTTCGAACCCTCAAGAAACTGGAAGCAATTCAACATGTGAGCTCTCACATGCTGAAAAGCAAGATTTGCAGAACAAGTTGACAAAGCTTTTATACATGTTGGATGAGGTAATATTCTATCATATATTGAAATTTATTTTGATGCAAACTTGACTATTATAAATGATGCAACCCTCAACATTTCATTGTTGGATCAATAGCATTGATTAAAGTAACTATTCAAATATTATTTGGGCACGAAATTTGACGAACATCGACATTTGATTCACTTTTCCTTCACTTCCTGCTCATTTACCAGGGAGGTCTCTATCCCTGAAAAGTGGAAATCAATTTATGATACTTTCTTAAATTTGAAGAGACAGGATTCTGCTTTAGTGTATACTAACTGCAGACTCCTATTAGCAATAATGGTGCCTGTTTAAGGAAATGTAACATTCAATATCTTTGACGTTTGTCTGCACTCTAATTAGCTTCCTAAGGCTTTCTCAAAAAAAAAAAATTAGCTTCATAAGGCTTCTTGAGGACAATATGGCAGCTAATATTTTAATACATCGCTCTTCTAAGATCGCTTAATGAAGCTTGTTTGAGGCACATGTCTCAATGCTTGGAGTATATGCCTCAGCGTTTCAAGCCTTTTTTTTATAGTCGTGAGTATTTGGATCAGCTTGCACGCACCTTGACTATTCTCACGAGACATACAGTTTGACCCTATAATATTTAGATGTCAAGGTAATCTCTAGGATAGTTGAATCCATCACCTCTTAGTTACTTATGACACTCTTGACCACTAGGCTACTTTAGATGTCTCAAGGCTATTTCCTACATTTTTTAAATTTAATTTTCTCCAATTTTTAGGGAAAAAAATGCATGTATATTCTTACCATCTTGAATAGAAGCTCTATTTGTATGTTGAAACTTATGTACATTTTTATATTGTGTGCCTCATGCCTAGAGCATTAGAAAAACGCTGCTCGCAGTTAAACTCGATACTTGCCCTACGGAAGTACTAGTTCAAGTTCAAATGGTCATTTTGTCTTGTAGGTTGATAGAAGATACAATCAGTATTATCATCAGATGCAGATTGTGGTGTCATCATTTGATGTAATAGCAGGATGTGGGGCATCCAAGCCATATACTGCACTTGCACTTCAGACTATATCACGTCATTTTCGATGCTTGCGTGATGCAATAGCTGGTCAAGTTACAGCTACCCGTAAAAGCCTGGGGGAGCATGAAAATTCTGGAAATGACAAAGGAGTTGGAATCACCCGTCTCCGATACGTGGACCAGCAGTTAAGGCAACAAAGGGCTCTTCAGCAGCTTGGTATGATACAGCAGCATGCATGGAGGCCTCAAAGAGGATTGCCTGAGAACTCTGTTTCGATTCTCCGTGCTTGGCTGTTCGAGCATTTCCTTCATCCGTAAATCTCTAGCATTAGTCTATCACTTTTTTTCTCTCTGTTGGAACTGAAATTAATCCTAGTACTAAAATTTCAGGTATCCAAAGGATTCTGATAAGATCATGCTAGCAAGGCAGACAGGCTTGACTAGAAGTCAGGTAAAAGATAACTATTTTCTCTTTTGTATGTATGTATTGTTTGAGTTGGATAGGTGGTGAATTGATTGTTGAATGTGGGAATATAAAGAGCATAACTTTACTGGGAAAGTAGAGATAGATGGCTAATATTTTGAATCAATTTGTTTGGTATGTTGGAAAAAACCAAACCTTGGTCATGTCTGAAAACATCTATCTGCTAGAAGTAGCTACATGTTGTGTAGGCCTGCCAATTTAGTTCCAAAATAGTTTTTACATTTTATTTACCTTGAGTTTGGGTGAAATAATGTTCTTTTTTCCCCTTCTCTCTACTTCTCTTTAGTTATTTAATTTGACTAATAGTTCTTACAAAAAAAAAAAAAAAAAAAAAAAAAAAAAACTAACAGTTCTTCCAATCCAACAAATTCAGACCCATCCTGGTAAAGGCAATAGGACAACCATCTTTCTTTCTACGTGTTATCTCATTGTAAACTGGGCTCAAAACCTGTCCTTTCTTTATATCCCTTTATAACACTTTCATTTTATCAATGAAAAAGTTTTCGTTTCCTTAAAAAAAAACTGCATCTGTTGTATAAACACGTGTTCTTATATTGTATTTGACGTTGTCGATGGGTTTGAGCAGGTCTCTAATTGGTTTATCAACGCCCGTGTGCGTCTTTGGAAACCTATGGTAGAGGATATGTACAAGGAAGAGACAGGCAGTGTAGAAATGGATTCTATTTCGTCATCTGAAAATGCTGGCAAGGCATCTAAAGGAGATAACAGGACCTTTGAGGATGATCAAGAGGAGGATCTCCAACAAAGTGAAAGTTCAACAGCCACCGAAAGCGATCAAGCCTCTAATCTTGGAAATTCAGGTTCCACCAGACTCGTTAGTTTCCAAAATGGCGCTCACATCGAAGCCCAAAACGAGTTGGTGAAGTCGAGGGAGGAGCTAAGGCCTAATGTAAACAGCTCTAATTTCTTTCATGATGCAATGGTTCACTCTCAGCCAGAGAATGACAGGTTTATGGCGGCCTATCACATGTCTGAATTGGGAAGGTTCGGGGCGGTCAGCGGTGTATCGCTTACGCTGGGTTTGCAGCATTGTGAGGGTGGTGGCATACCTATGCCTTCTGGGACACATCATGGTTTTGCAGCCATGAGAGGAGCCGAAATGTACAATCCCGCAGCATCTTCTCTCGAGGAAACAGTGCATTTTGAATGCGATGCTGGTAGTAGTCCACAACCGAGGTTCGGCCCTTCTCATCTTTATCATGATTTTGTTGTGTAAAAGTTCAACTGCACAAGATTTGTTGGTCTGCATCATAAACTAGATGATATGTACACCATTGGAGCAAAGGAACATGGATTTTTCTGCATTAGAACATATAGGCTGTTCCTTTAAGCATTTCCTTGCTTGCAGATGAAAAAGAATGATTTTTGTTCTCCATAAATGAAATATGGAAACAGCAAAAAAACATATTTGTAATATATCTCAAGTAGTTGATTGGAAGGTTAGCTCCACCACAACTTGAAATTAGCGAATAATTTACAATGGGGGAGGTCTCTAATTTCTTTGTGTCTCTGTATTTTCATATTGGGGTTTTGTAAAAAAGAAAACACAAAAAAATGGATTAGCTTGTGGACCACCAAGAATTAGATTCTATTGAGGAATTTGATGGCTTACTTTGACAACTAGTTAGCACTCAAGCAACTTGCACGTATTTTTTTTGTCTTTCAAAATTTAAATTTATTCATAGAACATTAAATATACATACATATATATATACACGAAAAGCAAATTATATAAATAAACTTGAGGACTCATAGTTGTTTTTTTTTTTTAAATAAAATATATTATTATTGATTTTTTTTTAAAATTCAACTAGAATTGAGGTAAGAGACTGAACAGTATCTTTCTTTCTTTCTTTCTTTTTTTTTTTTTTTTTTTTTTTTTTTTTAATATTATTATTAGTCATACTATGATGGGAGCTTTCCTTTTTGGCACAATTTAAAGGAATTGTCTTTTTTAATAAACAAAATTTAGAATGTTAATAAAGAAAATCAAACAATATAAAAAAGTTGAAGTTATACATGACATAACTAGAACTATGTTTAGAATATTTTTGTTAGTAAAATAATATAGGAGATTTTTCATGTATAACGAAAATTGGCTAAAAATTTGCATGTATAGCACAAAATTGAAAATAATTGCACATATACCAAAAAATTGAAACTAATCGAGTGATTGAATGTGATTGAGTTCAATCGCTAGTTATTGATTGAACTCAATCAGTTGAATTCAATCACTCAGAATTTTGGTATAAATGAATTTTTGATAAAAATGTGTTATAATTTTAAAAGAGGGTCCTAAAGTTGGTATACACAACAAATTTCCAATAATATAATATTAATTAAATAACATAGTCAGGCAAACTGACAAAATTCCGATGGTATATTTTAAAAAATTCAACCGAGTATGATGTATACTTCAAAGGGAATAATCAACATAATAAGCAAACAACTTAGGTTAATATTATACACATAATAACGAGTTTAGACATTTACCTTTGACTCCTTCAAATTGCAAGTCCTGCAATCAATTCATAAGCTGCTATATATTCTTAGCTCCACATTTCCAAGATGAATTTCTCATCCAAATGTAACCTGTAGCTCCATGATTCAAACTTAAAAAGATGATTGAAACACAAGTTGTAACTGAAACTATAACTGTACCAATACTTTGTTACCAAAAAACTTTGATCACTGGGGTCTTTAGGAGCGGGTTGAGTGTCACAAACTCCACATTTACTATGAACAATATTCGGGCGCCCCGGTAGTCAGCTATACAAGTCAAGAAAGGAAGACAACTAACACAATTTGGCTATCTGCCCATGCTTTTTACCAAAAAAAAAAAAAAAAAAAAACCATGAACAGGTTGATTCTAGGATCAAAATGGTCTGAGTTATGATTAGACAAAGGTAAATAATAATTCCCTTTGCCCCATCTGTACAATTATGTTGCAGGGTCTACCTGAAAACAGTAAAGAAGACCATGTCATAAAAAAGGAGTCTAGAATTATAGCAGTTCAACTGAGAAGAAAATTGGGAGTACTGACCTTCTGTACAGAACTCTAACATCTTGGTTTAGAAGTGGGGTTTCTAGAAAATTATCGCCACATTCTTTCACATCAACAGTCTCGACTTCGAAATCGTGATAGCCACAATACTCGTTCCACTCGAACCACATCTTTGCAATCAGTTCCTTCTTGAAGCAAGCGCTATGATCGCCTTCTTCATGTGAGTCAGCAGCTACCAATCTGTAAGTAAAGACTTTCTTCGTTTGGCCAGGTCGGAATGCACGACCTATTGCTTGGCGGGTCACTGATGGATTGAGATGAACATCCAATATAATGACACGTGATGCCCCTACTAGAGATATGCCCTCCCCGCAGGCCTTGATGGAGCCAAAGAAGACTCTAGCATTGGGCGAGTTGTTGAAGCGTTCCATCGACGATTCTCGTTGCTCAGAAGTTGTTTCACCGGATATCATAAAGGTTTCTTTCCCTGGACTCCAACCCTTCTTCTGCACAACCAATCTCTCCATGAATTTCAAAGGAAGAAGGTATTGGCTGAAAACCAGCAGCTTCTCCCCGGTAGTCGCGCACAGATTCAGCATATTAAGAAAGAATTTCGCCTTCACTCCATCATTAACGTCCAGCTTATCAATGATCTCATCTATTTTGTCATCCGTTACAGCAGCATTCATAGAGAAAACATACAACTTTGGGTGTAAATAAACAGCACTGCCAGCAGAGCTTATTTTGAACTTCCTGTTGAACTTTTTAACCTTTTCTCCTTCATGCTTCTGTTTAGAGCTGAGATTCAGGACCACCGTGAAGTCAACCAATCCAGGAAGCTCATCGAGAAAATCTCCTTTATAGTAATGCAGAATCTTGCTGGTCATCTCACGTAAATCATGAATGACAGTCACTTTCCTCCTGAAGTCTTTATCCTTTTGAAGTGTATGTTCCACCAAATCATAAAAAGCAGAATCCACACCTGCTTTGAACTGCTTCCTCGCACCGGGTATATCCACTCTTGACATGATGCGCTTGATGATAGGTCGAGCAGATTCGGATCTCATGAACTTCGGTCGAACAAGGTTCACTATATTGAATACCTCTTTAACATGGTTTTGATATAAGGTTCCTGAAAGAATCACTTTCCGTGGAGTTCTGACTTTGGCGAGAGTTGAGAAAATATCAGTGTTCTCATTTCTTGGAGTATGACCCTCATCTAAGATAAGAATACTAGGGACCTTGAGCAATATATCTTGACATGCAGTTGATGAAGCACTGGTTTCGACATTGCCGACAATTGTGGAAAATTGTTTGTATCCTAAGAACAGAATACCCTTGTGCTCGACCCACTGATTCAGTACTGTCAGCTGTTGAGCCCTATTTTCTGCTTTAACGGAATAGAAATCATAGAGTGGAATATCTTCCACTTGCCAAATCTGAAACTCTTTTTTCCATGTTGCCAAGATTCCTTTGGGAAGCACAACCAATGGTCTGGCCTGTGGATACTTGGCTAAAAAACTTTGCATGAAACTGATGATCATAAATGTTTTTCCAGATCCAGGAGCGTGGGCCAAAATGCAGCCTCCTGGATTGTCAGTTACCAAGTTGCTTAAAAGAAAATTGAAACCCTCAACTTGATGAGGTTTCATTTGCTTCCTATGCCTAGGGTGTGCAGAAATTTCGGTTACCGTCAAAATGTCTTCTGAAATTTTAACTCCAATAACGCCACCTGAATCTTTGTTACGAGATTCAGACATGTATGTTCTTGTGCTCCTGGTACCCTGGAAAATAAATACCGAGCGTTGTTAAGTTCACAGATGACTATAGAGCTGATAACAATTGATGAGCACAAACTATTCAGGGTTTTTCCAAATTATATCACTTGCAAGATTTAGTTCACAGAAGATGATGTGCTATGATGTTACTTATTGAATGTCAAAGTACTTTTGTGTTTCACTAGAGATTATCATCTTTGCGAGTTATTTAAGACTATGGAAGTGGCTTAGCAGCTTATGGGCCACAATTTAAATTATTCTGCCCCTTTGGCACGCATAAGTTCATAGAACAAAGGAAAGAGAACTTGGACTTTACATAATTGAAATGGCATCCTTTTCACTCGAATGGTCTTTTGTAATTTTTTAACCGTTTTTTTGTAACTTTTCATCCCATCAATGAAAGTTTCTTGTTTCCTATCAAAATAAAATTGAAATGGCATATTGCAAAGCTGCAAATTTTTATTAAGATTATCACCCACAACTGAGATCCTTAAATTACAATTCTATCTCCAGTATATGAGGAGCGAGCTAAAACCAGTAAACTTCCTTTCCATGTAAGCAAGCTAATATGCAAGAAGCTAGAAATTATATAAGTTAGCAACAGAACACAAACCTTGATGTACTGAAACTCAAAAATGGTCTCAATTCCTCTGTCAATAACCCCACAAATGCGACAGACATAACCAAGATCCTCCTTCAAGAGAAAAGAATGATGACAGTCCACAGCATCTGTAGTTTGCTGATTAGATGATGAATCTACAGCGACATCCAGGCCCTAGGAGAAGTTATGATTGCAAGAATTATAGCTTTTATAGAAAAAAGTTAAGTTGTTAAAATAGAACCATGACAATAAAGGAAATAAAAGTCATCATGGGGGGCTTGTAGAAAATAAAGTGCTTAGAGGTTATAAGTTCAATCTATGATGGTCACCTATTTAGGAACTAATTTCCTACGAATTATCTTAGCAACCAAATGTAGTAGAGTCAAACGGTTGTCCCGTTAGAATAGTCGAGGCCTGCATAAGCTGGCCCGAATACTCACGGGTATAAAAAAAGGAAATAAAGGTGTACAATTTTGACTTCAACTCACCATACACATAATATATCTTTAAACAAGTAACAAAGCTTTCAATAATATTTGATAAGCTACAACAATATTCAATATACAAAAGACCCCCTTTAGGAATATACGAAGATCTCCTCGAATCGATAATTACAAATCAAGAGGGAAAAACTTACAAAAAAGGCCTCCCGATTATGACCAACGACATTTATGTAATTACTGGAAATAATTGCCAAAAGAAGAAGATAAAGACAATGTATTAAGATTCATCCAATCTCTCAATTCAAACTAAAGCTTTTTCAGAAAAAGCCCCTTCAATTTCTTACGAACGAAATATCTAAAATAATTGTTTTTATAACATTCATCCAATTGACTTAACTTTGCTTTTGAACTTCACTCCAAGAAGGAGATGATCACGATCTTCACTATCAGACCTTCTTTTATACAAATGGTTAAGAAGCTAACACAAGAAATTTTCTTTGGTCTTTGTAGTTATTTAACACGATCCAGACTAGCACATAACCCTAATAAGCTTTTCTCATTGTTGTAGAAACCAAGGGTATATAAGTAGGATTTAATACATTGCAGATTATAAACAAGAGCTGAAGAAAACTACAGTCAATGAGACCTATATATAACAACAATACCATGGAGCATTCTAATGCCATCTTCATATCGTTCCAAATATCTTGCAGACCATCATCTCCACTGTTAGCCTTTTCATTGTCCTCGTCCTCATCTTCTTCTACACCAACGTAAACACCTTTGTCTTTCTTAATTATAGTTTCATTTTCAAAAATAGGAGCTGCTTCCTTCTCGTTTGAAGTCCGATGATCCTAACAATCAGTTGATGAATTAAGCAGATATGGTTAAGAGAAAAAAACGGTCAAGGAAGGGGGGGGAGTAGAAACCGACACTTCAGAAGAGAATGTCATCTAAGAACATACATAAATTATCTTCAACTCTGAACTTCAATATATAATTTCATAAAGCACTACATTTAGGCATTGTTCAATAGGAGTAATCAATGTAGACTATTGAGATTATAAAATGAAGTGAAGTTTTCATCATGTTATCAGCCGTTTTTTTTTTTTTTGAAACGATGTTAACAGCGGTTTTCTTTCCATGTTCAGAATTAGATCTAGAACAGTTACTAAAAATTCAAATTAACTATTTTTTTTTATTGGTAATGGGTTGAAATTTCTCGAGGAAGATGCTTAAATTGGGTTATTCATCATTTCTTAAGTTCTTGATAATGTATACACCTCTAAGCTAATTGGTTGAATCAGTTAAAAAAAAAAACTGCAAGTTACTACAACTGACGTTGGCTAGTTATTTGTAACAGTATATATGACATGAATGTGTCCCAATATTCAATATCATTTTCATATAAATGTTTAAATTTAATAAATGCAGCAGCAGTTACATAGATGTCTAAGGAGCTTACCACTACAGCTATGTCCTTGAAGAAGCTTTGTCCAGTTGATCTAGGCAGCAGAACCTCTTGAAAAGGATGTATAATAGGCCTCTGATCTTTGCTTTCTTCCTCATCGGAATCAATTATTACGATAGGAAAACATGGTTTCTGAACATTGTTGGAACGAACGGCAGTGGCAGAATCATCCTTCAAATCAATGAGATTATGAACCAAGTGAGAAGCTTGATGATTCATAGCCTCAGAACACTCTTTACTTCTCCCCAGATCAAATAACTTGCTTGACAGCTTTGGATACATGGCAATGTAAGGACTTAGAACTTGCATCTTACGGGATATAAGGGCCTCTATCTGTTTGGTGACACTTCCAAACTGACCACTATCCAAACTATCGATCAAACTATTAATGGCAAATGGATCAGAGTAATCGATTATTTTTGCCGAGTTCTTCATTTTGTTTTGTCTTGGTGTCTCACATTTTTGGGCAGAAAAAGTGGCAGTCCCAGGGAAATCTTTCCCATCCGTAGATAATTTTTGTCTCTTACGCCTCTCGTAATACAGTCCTGACCAGAATGAATTGCACATTATCAAACAAGAAACAAGCTTTTTATATATATATATATATAGATATAGCTTCAGATGCAAGATACAAACTCCCACGGAGTGAAACAAAAAAAAAAATACAAGCCAAGGAAATCAGAAAAAGTACATATTAATTTACCCATGAAGAAAATGAAAAGTAGGGGAGGCAGCTCGTTGGCAAATTGAAGTTAATTATTAATGTGTCAATAATGATGGTGTGAATTAAATGTTTGAAAGAACAAAAGGTTTACAAAATTGGCTACCTTTTCCAGGGTTGCCCATTTTCCGGGGTTGCCCCTTTGCTTTGAGAGGTTGGGATTGGCTATTGGCTACCTTTGGTTGGCACACACCTTTACCTAACAGCTCTGAAAATCTCCTTTATTATTTATGGTGTGGTCACCCTTTTGAAGACCATGTGGCTGTTCTTTGACACAACTTCATTGCTGCTGTTTTTTGGAAGATTTGGATGGTTCGGAACGACAGAATTTTCAAGTATAGGGAGGATCATCATTACTCTCTCTTTGATTCCATTTCTCATCTTGCATTATCTTGGAGCAAGATCTTCCAACCATTTTGTAATTATAGTCTTAGTTACTTTTTGCTAATTGGCATTGTTTCATTTAATGCCCCATAGCTTTTGTACTTAACACATATCAATGAAATGTTATGTTTCCTATCAAAAAAAAAAAAGAGGTTTACAAAATTTATACCTAGATAATTACCTTCACATACTTAATTCGCTAGCAATTATGAATGACATTGACCATTTATTAAGGTTTTATCAAACCATAATGACTAAAATTTAGTGTTCAAAATCATGGAGACAAAATCAACTTTTATCAAATCATAGAGATTAAACTCTAACCTTTTAAATTACAAGGACTAAATTCTAATTCTCTCCTAATAATAGGACCAAATTTATGATTTAATCAACTTTTCCACATATGTCATTTCATATTGCACACACCTTTGAGCCAAGTCAAATAAGTCATATTCACACAAGAACAACGCAATCCATGCAAAAGATACCATCCTGAGTTGGCCCAAAGGTCACTCTCAGAACAACTTTGAGTAATTAAGAAGTCATGAATTCAAACTATATAATCGTCTACACAAGAATTAATTACCAACAAGTTTAATGAGAATGGTCGAGATGCATGTAAGGTGATCAGGCCTCTCACAAATATTAGAAAAAATAATTAAAAAGAAATCGTGCAGTAGAAATCAAAGATAACAAGAGCATACAATATTCTATTGTCAATAACAGTCCAGATACAGGAAAAAAAAAAAAAAAAAAGTACCATTCTGTTTGGCGTAGCTATTGTGAGAGGAGTCAATGGTTGCGTCCATGGTCCATTCAACTTCAAAACACATAAAAGCAGCGACGGCGATTACATTTCAGAAAGAAATACGAAAACAATTCTCGGAATATAATAAGCGCATAAAACAACAACCGAATCTCGATGAAGAGCTTACAGATTATGATCAATCGGGAACTGAAAACAGAGTTAGAAAACCCCAATATTGATCAATTTAGGGCGCGATTGAACGGGAAAATTTACTCACATTTCGATTCAACTTGATGAAGCGCTAGCTTGCTTGATGAACTCGAAAATGGAGAGTGAGAATCGGAGTTTGCGAGTGTACGCAAAACGGCGGCGTTTCGAGGGCAACGTTGAGCCTTTGAGAATTCGGCGGTTTTGAGTACACGTACCTCCACGCTCAGTCCTTATTACGTCAGCTTTCCGACTCTGACGACACGCCGGCGGGGATCATTTAATATTCGTTTTTTCTCTTTTTCTTTTCGAGGCTTAAATTACAATTTCAGGGCGCGTTTGGGCCGGCCCAACTCTCCCGATAATGCGTTCGGCCCACGTACTTAGGAAGATGGGCTGGAGTTCAATTACAATTTTTCAACTTTTGGTCTTTTAGTCTTAATTTTTAATATAAAAAGTAGTTTACCATTGTACCTCTCCAATTTTTCATAAAATTTCTTTTCAGTCTATTTTTAATTAGATTATTTATAATTAACTTTAACAAAACCTAAAACAATCTAACTAATTCTAAAATGTTAGTCAAACATAATTAATTCAAATAATGATAAAATACCATAAAACCACGGATTTTAAAATTTTAAAACTTTTATACGTAATTTAGAAATTTTGTTGTTAATATTAAGAAATTTTGTTGTTGGTTGATGTGCTAAAATAAGAATGGTTGAGAATAGTAACTGAGCTTCTGTTTTATAATCGCCTTAAATATCTATCTTTAAAATGATGAAAAGTTGCTTTTGATTCTTTCTTTTGTTGAACAAGCCTGCAAAAACCCTCCACCACATTTGGGATTGATGATAGCTTTGAAAAATCCAACCGCAAGAAATATATGAATTTGTTGGGTTTCAATTCTTGAGACTTCGAAAATAACCCATTTTTTACAGTGTAAACTTCTAAATCTCTCTAATGGCTGTGGGTTTTTATAGATATTAACATTTAAAATCAAATTCCTACTTTCTTGTGATTTTGTTTTGTTTATTTTATTTTTACTTTTTTTTGTGCATATATTAGAACAAGTATTTTATATCTAAAAGAATTTCTATAGGAATTATATTTAAAAATAAAAAAAATTATTCACATATTAGACATCGGTTACCAACTTACCCGTATTTTATATGTATCATATGTTAATTACGGTTGACACTACAACATAAATACAACAGCATGAAAAAAAGTCAGAGAATTGAATGCTGAGTTATTATTTGGCGCTTCATTCAGCCGCCCCTCTCTGCAAGAACCCCATTCGGGCTCTCACCACTTGGTCGATTCTTCACAAATCCCAGAATCCACTCCCAAACCCCAAAAACCCCTCTTAATTCTATGTTTTTTCTCACTCGTTACCGTCTTCTCTGACTCAAATTTCCATTGGACTCTCAATTCCCACCTCCAATGGCTTCCCAGCAGCAGTTATCCGCCATCAAGGTTCTTACCCTTCAACCATTTCTCCTTTGAATGACTTTCCCCCCTCAATTTCACTGTTTTGTGGCAATATCTCAACTGGGTCGTTGTTATTTCAGGGCGCCAAAGTGCTCATGGTTGGAGCCGGAGGAATCGGCTGCGAGCTTTTGAAGACTCTGGCTCTCTCGGGGTTTCAGGACATTCATATCGTAAGCTGCTTTCTTCTTCCTCTTTTTTGTTCTTGTTGTTGTTTAGGATCACTGTTTTTGGGTTTTTGCTTTATGCCTGATTTGGTTTTGTTTGTGCTCAGAAATTTTAACCTTGGTGACAAATGTATGGGAATTTTTGTGGGTTAGGGTTTAAATGGGTTTGTCTTTTGTTCTGCTCGTAGATAGATCATAGATGTTTGTTACCTTGTTTTGTCTCCCTCTCAGGGGCAGGGATGTCCAACCAATACTGTTTTGTAAATTGTCTTTGTAAGGTTTTCCATGAAACTATCTTTTGGAGGGTTCAATCCATGGTGACCACCTACTTAGAAATTAATTTTCTACGGGATTTCATGGGATCCAAATGTTGTAGAGTCAGACGGTAACATTAGTCGAGGTGCGCGAAAGCTAGCCCAGAGTCCGGACAGTCAAGGATATCCCAAAAAAAAAAGAAACTATCTTTTAGAGGATAAGAATTGTTGGCATTTTAGTAATTTCTGGTTTTTTTTTTTTTTTTTTTTTTGAATTCAACAACAATTGAGGATGGACGGATTTGAATTCATAACTTCTTGGTTATTAGGATGATGCCACCAGATCTCTGAATGTCCTGAGAATATTTCATGTCGTGCTTGACGACGATGACTTAGGCAGTTGAGTATTTCACTTTCCCTTTCTTTCCAAAGATAAAGGGGGTGGAAAGAAGTAATTCTTTTACTCCTAGAAGCGTCATGTTTAAACTGCTTGGTTTTATGGCACTTCGCTACAAAGCTTTTTGATATACCATTGAGAGCTAATTCTCTTGGAAAAACTCATTTGTGACTGCTAAGATTTTGAAGATTTCCTTCTCTTTTCATAGATACTAATCTGGAGATTCTCGTGTTACTCTTCTCTTTATGATTGATGCATTCAGGTTGATATGTAAATACTTGATATCTGTATTCTAATATTGACGTTTTTCATTCTTATAAATGTCATCAGTATTTTATATCATCGTGAAAATGTACTTTGGAACCTCTACTGATTGTGTCTATGCAATTTTCTTTGAATTGAAAGGACTGGTATGTATTAGTTTTTTTTAGTGTAAAAATCACTTTTTAGAGGTTCAAAAGTAATATTGAATGTGGCCTAGGCGTTGGTTCATTAACTGTAGGGTGTGTTTGTTTTTGGCATACAATGTATCATGTGCATTGCTTATTACTTATTTTCTGATTGTCTTATGAAAATAAATTCTAATTCTCAGATTGACATGGACACCATAGAAGTCAGCAACTTAAACCGACAATTTTTATTCCGAAAATTTCATGTAGGACAGTCAAAGGCTAAGGTAAGGAAAATTTCATTTTCCATCTCATGGTGGCAAGTCGGTTTCTGTTCATGAACCTTTTACATATTTTTAGTTTTTTTATTCATTTTTTTTTTTTTTAATGTTAGGTTGCTCGGGATGCTGTCTTAAGATTTAGACCTCATGTTAGCATTACCTCATATCACGCAAATGTCAAGAATCAAGAATTTAATGTCGATTTCTTTAAGCAATTTCGAGTTGTTTTGAATGGACTAGACAACCTAGATGCGAGGCGACATGTGAATCGTCTATGCTTGGGAGCTGATGTTCCCTTGGTTGAAAGTGGGACCACTGGATTCCTTGGACAGGTGACTGTTTTTTATTTTCCAATTTGCTTGACAAGAGGCTTTATATTGTGAATAGTTATGCTCATGAAGCTTATCACATACTTATTCACATGTTTTTTGTTTGAGTTATCAGTTTCCCAGTCACGACTCACTACCATGTTAGTTAGATGGAAACTGAAAAGAATGGAATCTGTTTCTTATGAAAAACATGGTTTTTGTGCTTGTTTTTTAAAATTAT
Organism: Sicyos baderoa; assembly: GCA_037832685.1. NCBI lineage: Eukaryota > Viridiplantae > Streptophyta > Magnoliopsida > Cucurbitales > Cucurbitaceae > Sicyos > Sicyos baderoa. The sequence goes on from JBBMEF010000003.1 coordinate 2,119,934, forward strand.
TTTTTATAATGCATCTGCCTTGCTAATCCTTGAATTATATACGATATAGAGTGCTCATCCAAACTTGTTCTAATTAATTTATAAGAAAATAATGAGTTTTGGTGAAGTTGTTGCATATGTAATTTGGAGTTTTACTTCAAATTATTTTCCATGAATCTTCAAAGAGAGATTTGTTGAAACTATGTGAAAATTTAAGATGAGTCTTGTAAGGTAGTTATGGTGAAATTAGTCGAGGTGGGCATTTGTCTAAAAAAACTAGTGATTATATTATATTATACAGTTTGATTAGAGTCCTAAGTATGGATATGCATCAATGGATGACGCCTTTTTGCACTCTTCCTAGTCTATGGCCTGAATGTTACTCTAGCCTTATTTTTTCTCTGTCATCTCATTTAGCTAATTGTCAATGTGTGTTTTGTCGTGGTGTTCTTTTCCCTGCTTGAACTATTTGGTTTCAACTTTGGCGCAGGTCACTGTCCATGTCAAGGGCAGAACAGAGTGCTATGAGTGCGAGCCAAAACCGGCCCCAAAAACATATCCTGTCTGTACCATTACAAGTACTCCATCAAAGGTACTGACAAGGGTTATGATTTCTATGTTATTTTCTTCAGTAGTCTTCTCAGAGACTTAACATTATCCATTTATTTTCTTACTTGTATTTCCCGTGGTTGAAATGTTTGTTACGTCTGATCAAGTTGTTACACGAGTCCGATTTACTCGATTATAGATCTTATGGTGGTTTTTCTGGTTTAACTAGCATTGTACAATTTATCTTTTGCAAAGCGTGATGAGAAATGGCTGTGGTTGGTAGTGACACATTGTTAGAAATAAAAAGGAACACTATCAAAACTAAACTGCGGTCACGTAATAGTATTGAGAGAATTTTTTAAGTGATTTATACGAGACGGTAGTTCTTTTGTGATTTCAAGAGAACATAGTTTTATATTGTTTGCCTCATGCTTTGCTGTTGCAGCCATTTCTAGAGACTAAGTGAGTACTAAAGGTAATGCGTTCAATAAAACAGTTCCTTATCCATAAAAAAAAGGTAATACATTCTAGAGACTAGTGAGTACTAAAGGTAATGCGTTCAATAAAATAGTTCCTTATCCATAAAAAAAAGGTAATACATTCTAGAGACTAGTGAGTACTAAAGGTAATGCGTTCAATAAAATAGTTCCTTATCCAAAAAAAAAGGTAATACGTTCTAGAGACTAGAGAGTACTAACTACTGCTAATAGCACTAGAGCAGGTGAATAGTATGAGTAGCTTATGCAACCATGGATCAACTCATTTACTACACTCAATAATTGGGTTGTTGAATATTTAATGCATGATCATGACTTGAATCACTCTTAAGGCTCACCTCATTGAGCCACAGATTGGTTGTTAGAGGATTCCATATTCTTTCCTTATGTTGTGCAGTTAATGGAGTTTTTAATACTATGAGTTTCTGCTTTGATTTTTCTGTAGTCTAATTTGCTTGTGTGAACTATCCAGTTTGTTCACTGTATCGTCTGGGCAAAGGAACTGCTTTTCGCCAAGCTATTTGGAGATAAGAATCAAGAAAATGATCTAAATGTGCGGTCAAGTGATCCAGCAAGTTCATCAGACCATGCTGAAGATGTATTTGAACTTAAAAAGGATGAAACTTTTGAGCAGTATGGAAGAAGAGTATTTGATCATGTATTTGGGTACAATATTGAAGTAGCTTTGTCGAACGAAGATACTTGGAAAAATCGCAATAAACCTAGGCCTATTTATAGTAGAGATATCCTGCCTGAGGAACCAACGAAACAGAATGGAAACATGGACAATAACTGTGCCACTGATGACCAATCCTTTATTTCTGCCATGGCATCTCTAGGCATGAAGAATCCCCAAGAGATATGGAGTCTTATGGAAAATTCCAGAATCTTCATTGAGGCTATTAAACTTTTTTTCACGAAAAGGGAAAAGGTTTGAGTTTAACTTCTTATTTTATGATTAAATTTGTTAGTTGATATAATTAAATTTATCCAACCCACAAGCTTAAGCTTTTGAGTTGATTGGTTGCTTAACATAATTTAACATGGTATCAGAGCAGGAGGTTTTGAGTTCGAATCCCTGCCAAGTCGTTTCCTCCCAAATTAAAATTAAATTCCACTTGTAGAGCATTTTTCAAATTTCTAAACCTCCAAGTGAAGGAGAGTGTTAGTTGATATAATTAAATTTATTTCAACCCACAAGCTTAAGCTTTTAGGTTGATTGGTGATTTAACATAATTTAACAAAATCCTTTAGATTTCTTTATATCCTTGGGTTTGTGGACTAAACTTCATTTGGGATGTGTGCGCTATGCAGGATGTTGGGAACTTGACTTTTGATAAAGATGATCAATTAGCTGTGGAGTTTGTCACTGCAGCTGCAAACATTAGGGCCGAGTCTTTTGGTATTCCTTTGCATAGCCTTTTCGAATCTAAAGGTATTGCTGGCAATATCGTGCATGCTGTTGCAACAACCAACGCTATTATTGCTGGGTTGATTGTGATCGAGGCAATTAAGGTGCTACAAAATGATGCCAACAATTACAGGTGTGTGGAGTTTCTTCATGTTTCTCTAAATTTAGAAAAAAAGATATTTTATTTTTATTAATGTTATAGAATCTATCCGCGTGCCTGTACATCATTTCACTCATCTTGATCTTTTTTGCTCTGGCGACAACATACACCATATTATGTGAAATTCTATGTTCTATTGAACATGGCGATTGAGTGCTGGTGATAAGCGAGAGAGAAGGAAAATTGTTTTGAACTTTCTGTTTGTCTTCTGGTTCTCTTCAATCTAAGCTTAACTCGAATGTGCATCTAGGATGACGTATTGCCTCGAACATCCTTCAAGGAAGTTACTACTTATGCCAGTGGAACCTTATGAACCTAATAAATCCTGCTATGTTTGTTCTGAGGTACTTTCAATGCATTCCACTTTAAATTGCTTTGTTGGGTTATTTTGTGAAAGATCATTGCAGATTTACTCTTGACTCGCGTTTATTATGATGAAAACAGACACCACTGTCGCTCGAGATAAATACTCATCGTGCAAAGTTGCGGGATTTTGTTGAGAAGATAGTCAAGGTTAAGCTTGGGATGAACTTTCCACTTATTATGCATGGAGCTTCCCTTCTTTATGAAGTTGGCGATGATCTTGATGAGGACATGGTAGCAAATTATGCATCGAACCTTGAGAAGGTGGGATTTTGTCATTATATGCGTTATCGTTTGATCCCTTTGCCCCCATGAAAATTTTAGTCCCTTCAAACATGTAATTCAGGTACTGTCTGAGCTTCCTTCACCTGTTGTTAGTGGGACGATATTATCCGTCGAGGATCTCCAACAAGAGCTTAGCTGCAGTATCAACATCAAACACAGGTATTTCAACTCTCTCATATTAGCACATATCTTTTGATTTTTCCTATCCTCATATTTGCAAGGAAAACTCAAACTTCACGGGCCGGTAGCTTCATAGAAAAAGATCGATATCTGTTTCCTTCATATAGTCTCCCCAAAAATTTAAATGCGGCCGCAATAAAAGCATTGCTCAATTGACAATAATCGTTATGATTAAGAAGTCATAAATTCGAATCTTGTTAAAAATATATCTTGGTTACTTTACTCTCCCCTTGATTCTTCTGGGGATGGCATGTGGTGAAAGAAATGTAAATTCTTCATCTTTGTATTTGCAAGTTTGAGTTACTTAACAAGAATCACATATATGCTGTGCAGAGATGAATTTGATGAAGAGAAGGAACCTGATGGTCTGGTTCTATCTGGATGGCAGCAAACTACTCCGGAAAAGGGTGAAGCCTCTAAGACTTTGGGCAATGGAGAAAGCACCTCGAAGACGTTGTCCTCGACGACAGATGCTGATAAGAACGATGATGCGGACGCTGTCGCTTCTGGAAGAAAAAGAAAACCAGACGAGGCATCTTCAGCTGTTGATGTATCAAGTTCAGCCAATGAAGCTAATAGCTCGAAGAAACTTGAGGTGCTTGACGACGACGATGACCTTGTCATGCTCGATGATGGGGATTTTGCTACCAACAAGAAGAAAAGATTGCAATAATGGATTTAACTGAGAAATGCTAACATAATTTTGTTCTGTTAGGGAGAAATGGTGATTATATAGGTGCTTCATAGTTTTTCTTAGATCTTGATGTGTTTTTTGGAGTTAGCTGACCCTTCAATTGTTCTCCTTGCCCCATATTTGTGACTTGTGAGTTCATATGTAGCAAACTGGCAGAATGTTGTTATATTTCCAAGCATCAAATTTAGAAGATAAGTGATTGTAACAGTAAACATAAGTCTCAATCTTTTGGAAACTTGTACTATCTGATGACAGTAATCAGTTATATACATATTTCATCAATTTTGTAGTCAAAGCTATTGATAAATAATGTGTAAAAAAAACCTTTTAAGATCTATAAATCTGAACTTCAGTGCTCACATTGGTTCAAAACATGTTATATAGCATTAAACAGAGAGAAGGAAATGGTTTTCAAAAGATTGTTTTTTATTCTTGAAATTTGAATAAATAATTATGATGAAAATACAATGTGGGACATGAGGTTTCCAACCCATTTTTTATTATCATTGATTGATTTTGATTACAGGATATACCAAGAGTAAACTTGACCTAAATATAGGTATAAGCTCTAAACATGAAACTCAGATGTACTAAAAACTAGGTTAATATTAAATAAACATCATTTAGTACAAATAAAACATAAAATTCTCGACGAACTTGGAGCTTAAATTAGTACAACTCGGGTTTGGCAATTTTGGAGTTTTAAATATTTATTAGTCTAGGTAAGTTTTAGGAAAAATGAAGAAACCTACTTACGACCTCATTTGATAACCATTTTATCCTATAATTTTCCTTATTTGCATACCTACATGTTAGGTATCATTTTAAAAACTAAACTAAAAAAAAAACTTCCAAAAACTGAATAGCAATTCATTCAAAAATAAACTAAAATTTAAAAAACAAAAAACAAAAACCAAATGTTTATAAATGGAAACTAAAAAAATAATTTTTAAAAAACACCATGAATTTGAATTTATCAAAACCAAACAGCCTAGTTATATGAACGAAACATGTACTACAATCCAAAACAAAAACATCCAAGAAATAATTGCAAAAAAACAAGGTCTGAAATCTTAAAGCCACTTCGATCTAAATCATAAAACACACAAACATTATGTAAAATGAAGGCTTCATCAATGGTGGCCGGGCAGCTTCTCTTTGATCTTCCCAATAACCCCCTTCTTCCCATGTTCTTGATGCTCGACGTTCGCCGTCGACATCGCGGTGCTGCTCTGGCGATGCTCCACTGCCCCGGTCTCCTTGTGTTTACCGCTACCAGTTAACTTCTCCTTTATCTTCTGCGTTAGCCCCTTCTTCTTCCTCCTCCTCCCGCCTTCCCCATCGTCCTCCGACTGCAAGGCTTCATCTATAATTAGTTTCTTTCTAAGAGTTCCTACCCTTTTTTATTTTCTTCATTATACATTGTATAAAGCTTATTTGATCTTTAATACTTCAAAAAGAATGGAAAAAAATATTACACTAGATCTAGAAATTATTGATTTTTAGGAATGTATCGAAAGAGTTTGTGACGCATTGGTTCCACTGTTGGGTGATGCCAGTTCGAACACCAAGGTTAGATCTCGAAAATCGGTATTCAACTCTCATTTATTTAAGATTAGAAAAAAAAAAAGAAAATAATAATAGTAATAATAATAATAATTACAAGGAATCTTTATATAATACTGTTAATTTATTGTACACAAATTAGAACAAGTTGAAAAGATGTGAACTTGACGGTTGACCATCAAGTCATCAGTATCAAGTGAGCATAGTCTCACCAGTTCAACTATGTAGATTGACCCGTAGAGCTTAAAAAGTTTTAAGGTTGATTAATATAATTATATATATTTCATTTGAGCTTTTGGATGGATTAATAATTTAAAATGATTCAACCTAGATTGCTCTATTAAAAAAAGATGAAATAAAAGAAAAAGAGGCACCAAAAACATCGAAAGAATAATGTCACCGCCACCGGGCACCTACAAAGTCCAAATCTTCAACCACTATACCACCCCTCGGAGACCCCTCACAACTTGATATCGAACCCTTGTTATATAATATAGCATCAAAATCCATTAAACATAAACGGATTTATATTCGATTTATTTTAAAAAAAATTGCAATCCGGTCCCAGATTAATGAACTCACGTAATGATCAGTGAGGAGCATGTTGAGAATAATACAAAGGTAAAATGATCTCACAACTTTTGAAGCTAACTTTCAAGTAATCATCAGATTTTACAAATCCAGAGTAATCAAAAATGTAATTTGTTAAACTCTTAACAGTTAAAATGATTTCAAGATCACTTTTAGCACCAAGCAAAAGTCCTACTCACCGAGCTAGAGCTGGAGCTGCTCGACCGCCGAGGCAATCCCTCGTACTCCCGAGGGAACTGCATCTGGCCAATACGACCACCACTCGACTCAAGATTGGACCCTGTGGTGGAAACTCCAGTGGGGTGCATGATCGACTCAGACCCTGTAGTAGAAACACCGGTGGGGTGCATGATGGACTCGAGCTTGGACCCCGTGGTGGAAACACCAGTGGGGTGCATGATGGACTCGAGCTTGGATCCGGTGGTGGCAACGCCAGTTATGTGCACGGGGTTGCCGAATTCGTCAGTCAACTGAACAGGGTTCCCACGTTCGTCGGCCAGCTGAACCGGGTTGCCATGCTCATCACGTACATTCGCCATTGTTGAATCTTCTTCTGGTATAGAACTAACTGATCAAGAAGCTTTGGAAAAACGATGAAATGAACAGAGAGTTTGAAACGGGGAAAAGGAAGAGAGCTTGAGATTATAAATGGAGTTTGCATGCAAAGGAGAACTCCACACGTATGGTATAGAGAGACAGAGGAGAAACATGCTTTGGAAATGGAGCTGCCACGTGTGGGATGTTTGGGACACGTGTGGATTGAGAGAGAATGATGAGAGTTGAAACATCATAATTTTGGGACTGATGTCGGAGTTGTGAAGATACAGTTGAAACGACAGCTATGATATTGTCGTTCTGATCTCTTGGTTTGTGTTTTGTCTTGAAAGCATTTTTTTGTGATTCTATGCGATAAACACAACTATAATCTTTACATTGGTCAATAGAAATCTGAGATTACAAGGATTCTAATTTGTATTTCTTTCATTTTGAACTAAAAATGTCTTTTCGATTTATGTTACTCTAAGAAAGCCATCAATCCAAACAACTTTGACCAATTCAACTTGTGTAGACTGTAGCTCAGATTAGTATAGGAATCTGTTTTTACACAAATGAGACTGCGTTATAAAACAAGAAGCCAAAAGAAAGAATTTCAACTCAAATAACATTTATATATCATATCTTGATATGTATACAGGACGTTTAAAATGGAGTTATGAAGTTGACTGACCATTCCTGTTTCATGAAACTTTTTAACAAAACTACAACAATTTCTGGAAGGCACCTGAACTGGAGGAGGAGCAGCAGCAGCAATCATCAGCTGCAAACGAACGAGGGAAGGAACCGAGCTTCTTAACGCGTCGCATCGAGACCGGTAAAATCATCAGCAATCATCAGTTGATGGTTCCTGTTTCATGAAACAAGTGATGTGAGGGTCAGGAGCTGTAGCTGTGCCTTCCTAACGCGTCGCATCGAGACCAATAAAATCTCTCACACTTTGCTAGATTTCGCCCAGAAGAATCCTTTCCTTCTTGGGGAGTGATTATCATACATCACTCTTGAAGATCCCTTTGAGCCGAAGGAAAAGTGCCGTTTCAAGAAAGGCTTTCTTGAGGAGCTTCTCGTGCTAGAACTCGCAGACATTTTGGAACCCTTTTCAAGACGCGGATTGTTTTTGAAAGGATTATTTGCAGTATAATCACCATCGAAATCATTATCTGCAATACAGTTTTTGGATCTCGATCTCTTGTATAGACTCTTCCAGTCCACTTCTGCTTTAAGCGCCTTCTCGGATAGCTTCCGCGTGTGCTTCTCTCCAAAGGCACAAACAGGGCAAGTGGGATCGTACTTGTGAATTTCAGGTGTCATACTCTCCAAGCAATCGGCATGATAAACATGTCCGCAGGTTAGAACAGCAGCAACAGAAAGTTCATTGTTAGCAATAATCCTTTGGCTACTCCATGAGGATTTCTCGGTCAACAGCTTTGAGCAAACTCCGCAAGTTTGCAAATCAATCGAGGAAGTCGAAATCTGACTACTAGATCTGGCTATTTTCCCACCATTAAATCCAAACGAGTCACTATCAAAAGACCACCTTTCCCTATGAGAAGTGGCCATGAGTTCAGAGAAAGCATGCGCAGACCAACAATCTGAAGATTCTTCGTGTGAATCCCGGACTGATTCATTGCTCCAAGAGGGAAGCCTTGGCCTATCTTCAGAAGCTAAATAGCTACATGGAGATTTCAATCCTCCGATTCGGCTGTCAGACACTTGATGCAACAGCTGATGTCGTGGAGATAGATGGGAATATCTTGTTAGGGGTGAATTTGTAGGAGGCAGATAACTCTGTGATGACAAAGGAGATGTTGACAAAGATGAAGTTGAAGGTAATGAAAGTGACAATTTTGAAGGAGGCTTGTATGAAGCTGTGGGAGATTCTGTAGCTTCCTTCACCTGCTTGGAACAGAGAATTGCATCTCAATGGACTAGACTAATCAGGTATAGAAACCCGGGAAATAAACAAAAAGCTTAACTTGAATCAATCTTACTTTACCTGCTCTATACTCACATCTGTGGATAAACTCCTTGAATTTGATTGACCTGTAATGAACAAATAGATTGTGTGAGACATGAACGCAATAAAATGGTTATCTATCTTTCTGAGCTTGAATTCGAATAAAAAAAATTCGCTATAGAAAGCACCATCTTCCTTTCAAAAGGCTTTATGGAAAGTACCATTAATAAACCATTTTTACTTGGATGCTTTATTGATTTTAAACCATTTTTCTCTATAGAAAGTACCATCTAGAATTCAGTATCATGAATATACACAAGGGTGAAACTTGGTTGGAGTTAGTTAGAGCAGGGTTATAACCAAAGACCAAACTGAAAAGTCAGTTTCCACAAGTTGATGAAAACTAATCAAATGAGTCATGACTGGTGTAGGCAGGCTTTTGGTCAAGTTAGTTCCATCAATTCTTTTGATTATTAATTACACCCCTACCACATACAATAAAAAAACAAAAAATAAAAATTAACCAAAAAGCAGGAATTTTCAATTAGATGTTGGATGCAAAACAGAAAAAATATCCATACACTGTCAACTTATCACTTGAAAAAAACAGACAGAGTGAGCTGAGCCATGGACCAAACCCAACTAGCGTAAGCAGAGGGTTGTGACAATTAAAGGGGTGCTTTGCTTGCTAGGTGGAAGGTGCCAGTTAGAGGCCAAGATGTTCTCCAATGTCTTTTTTCTTCTGGCTGGCTTGAGGTAACAGTCTGGATATAATCTTTCAAGTTTCAACTTTCAAGTACTCCATTCTATTATTTTCGAAGTGACACCGTGTCCATGTTACCTATTTCATACCTTCATTTATGTCGATGCTTTATTGATTTTAAACAGTAACTCAGGCCTATTCTTTAGCTTATGAGATTTTAAACAGTAACATAGAGCAAGTAAGATCCATAATCAAAACAGTGAGACCGAAAAGTGGAGAATGAAACCGGGGATGAAAACTTCAGGTGGTTCAAATACAATGATCTTGTTTTATTCTAAAATAAAAAATATAAAAAATACAACATCTGTATAATTACCTGAACTAGGAGTCCTTAAACTATTAGCCATGCCTTCCGGTGGTGGGGACTTTTGCCATGAACATCGACCAAGATGTTCAAGTGGACTTCCATCCTCTGAAGCATATGCAGAGTCACACTTCAGTTCAACTCTATCATTGCGACTAACACCATCAGAAAACCAATTTATCGAAGTCTCTTCACCTGCTACCCTTCCACGATTATCCCATCGAAAGCTCCAACTCGGTGAATACCTTACATTCCTACATAAGGTTTCACTTCCAGATCCACTAACTATAGTCTTGTCCCTAGCAGCAACACAACAAGCAGATCCCATGTTGGAGAAGGGCCAAGATTTTGATTTTTATGACTTCGCCACAAACGTTGTCGAAGCTCTTCAAAAATTAGAACTCTTAAAATAACCCCAGCACCATGCTTCTCAAGAAAACGCCAAACTGTATTTTATCTAAAATCACGATGAACAAAAGAGAGTTATCATAACATAGGATAATAAGCCCACTGGGGGGAAAGGAAGTACACACTTCAATACATTAACATTTGAGAAAACACCTTATTTCAAAATAAACTATAGGAACCTTATCCAGCTAACTACCGAGTGGCAGTCAGGAGTGTCATAAGTAACTTAAGATGATGGATTCAATCCATAGTGAGCACTCATTCACCTAGCAATTTTTTCATGAAAATATTCGAGATGCGTGTAAGCTGGTCCAGTCATTCATGGATTTCCATTTCCAAATCAGTAAAACAATACAAGTACATCAACAACCAGATTGAAAAACACAACCACAAAAGAACCCATTATTTCCACGGAATAAAAGGACAATCTGAGAAATTTGTGGAACCTGCAAGTCTAAATCAAAAACCCTAAAATTAGAAGAAGAAAAAAACAAAAAAACAGAGATTCGATCACTTACACAAGTCAGCGAGATCCGAAAAATTAGCCAAAAAACACGCAAAAAAATCCAATCAAATGCCACACATAACAAAAAACACGAACCCAACAAAACAAAACATAGAAATCACAAAAATGAAAACGAGAACCCTCAAATTAATCAAAAAAAAAAAAAATCATTAGACTCTGAAAGTAAGCAATCAATAAGAGCGAAATGATGAAAAGGTGTACCTTGAGAGGAGAGAGCCCGATTTCGAACTCGATAGAGAGAGAGAGAGAGAGATAATGAGGAGAGAGAAAGGGTTTTAGAGGGAGAAAGTGGGAACCTGGGTTTTCTTCACAGCACAGAAGAAACTGAAATGGGGTTCTTCTAAACGGTTTACTTAACGGCGTTAGGGCATTTCTCCAATCTCTTACCAACACTCACCTGCAACTTTAACTATCGTTTAACTTTCCGTTTTCATGTTTGTTCAATAAATATATAATAAAATGTTTTTATGTACCTTTTCGTTAGAGGCTTTTTCGGCCAAGTTTTTTTTTTTTTTTTTTTAATTGTCTTTAATTTAGGATCTAGTTTTAATTTGGTTTCAATAAATATACCTATTTAGTTTTGACATTTTCAAATAATCCTCTATTTTAATTATTGGATATTTTTTTTTAGTTTTTTTTTTATATTGAAATCTAAAATTAGTTTAATCATCAATTAAATTAACATTAATTAATGAGTTTGTTAACTCGAGAATTAGAAAGGAGCAGGTAGAAATGTCCAATTTTAAAATTTGTGAACCAAATTGTAACCAGACTATCTATATAAAGACCAAAAATATATCTTTTCATTTTTTTTAATTCTATAACAATTATTGTGGATATTGGAGCTCATGACATTTTGATCATTGAATATACTTCGATGCTACTTAGCTACAATTATTTTTGGCGTCATGAGTCAAAGCCTACATGTACATTATTATTATTTAATAGTATTAGATTGAGAGATTCGAATGTGTAACTTATTAGTTATTAAGTTGTACTTAATATATCGAATGAGTCACTAACACAATAGTTTTATTGTTTGATTATAAACCAGTTTAACACCAGTATCACAAGTTCGATCCCGAAAATTAGGATTCATTCCACTAAAAAGAAATTATACTTGATATCGAGCTTATGGTGTAGTTTGTTACACCTACTGGTTCAGACCCAATGCATCAAGTTGATTAAACCAACTGGTTCAAAAAGAATCACCGGTCTAGTCCAACGATTGGTTCAAACCCAACGTCCCTAAACATGATAAGACGATGTTTTTTTAGAGGTTCTACAAATAAGTTAGATAATAAAATGAGTAAAACTCCTAATAAAATCTTCTTTTTATTATAGTTAGTGTTAAAATTCATGATCGAAGTCAATAGCTCAAGCGACATTAATGTACACTTAAGGAAGAAAATAGAATAAAAGTGAATATAATTTAAAATATTAAGGAGAAAAAGTGAAGAAAATAGAATGCAGAGGTAAAAGAAAGGGAAAAAAAAGTAAAACCATTACTTTTCACCTTACACGCAAGCATCACTATAAATTTTTTGATATAACTTTCCTTTTTTGGTTTAAGTCACTCAGCCTTTTGTTTTAAAAACACGTTCATAATTGTTTTTGAAGTACATTTTAATTCAAATTTGTTTTTTTTATCAATCAAATTATGGGCTGTTATTATTATTAGCAGTATACAGTAAAAAAATGTGCTGAGAATTTTATGTGACTGCAATGATGCTATATAATAAATTGTGACCACGGATAAAATATATTTTTAATAATTTTATGTGAATGCAATGATGCTATATAATCAATGAGGTTTTACATATACAAAATCAAAACTAATTCATTTATAGTAAAAAAAAAATTAAATTGAATTTTATCATTAGTTGAATTCTATACTCATTTTATTATTGGTCGAGTTTTTATCACGGATAGAATATTATGTTCTATCACGACCGATAGAGTTCAATCAATAGTAGACTTAATTTTATCACTCATTAAATTATTTTGTATACGGTACATAATAGAATTTGTTCTTTTTTATAATATATAAATAACTATTTGTGTCTAATCAAATTGAAAAAATTGAAAACCTGTGCAAATTAAAGTATTAAAGCTATCATTCAGCTAAATACTCAACAACGAAGGTATGTATGATCACACCTCTCTTTTTGTCAATCTACCGATGTGGGACAAGTATAAACTTCGGAACTAAGGCTTCTTAGCATATTTTTAAAGTGATATTTTTTCCTTCATATTTTATACTTTTTTCTTCTTTTAGATCTCAAAAAAAAAAAAAAAAAAAAATCTTTTTTCTTTACCTTTAAAAGCCAACTTGAGGTTGTGTTTTCTTCGTCCAAACATCCATCCCCACTCTTAGACATGCACATATATGAAAGTAAAAAAGAATAAATATAAATCCTACTACGAACTTCGGAGTAAGTTTTCGTATAAAAAGCGAAAATGTCGTCGTTGGGATCAACTTGGCGAGGGACTTATGCAAGCAACCGCGGTCTCGTTTTTCGTTTAAGCAAAAATGACGTTCTATTAATAAATTTTGAATTTGAGTATGTACTATTTGAATCAACTTGCTAAGATCAATTCACTTGAATCGTATTAGTTTAAGCGGGTTTTTTTTAGGTCAAGTGTGATCTCAATTATTTTCATGTCTTTTGAGCTTGCTTTATTTTATTTTTTATTTCTGTTAATTTTCACTTATTTAGCTATTATCCAATAAGTAGTTGTAGATGCATTTTCATATAATGTGCCTGTATTTTGAGTTAGTTTGTGTCTGGTGTGTTCCTATAACGCCGTATGTATTTTTTCTATTAAAAATGTATTAGGCAAAAGAACAAGTGAGATGATCATGAAAGTTTTGAAGTGCAAATTGAATAATCGAATTTGAATTATTTATATTTTTATAACTTTTCTTGGGTTTACCGAAACAAGATCAAGGTTAAGTGTCAAGCAAAAAATAAAGAAAAAAATATTGAAGATTTAAGTGTATAATTTTAATGAAAAGGGGTAAATATGAAATTTAACATTGATACAATTACGGTACAAACTTGAACTGGGATTATGAAGGGGCCGCGCGAACGCAGGCCCCAACTACCACAAATTATGACGTAGGATCTGCCACGTTGGACAGACCTTAGACAGGCACCCCACCGAAGTGCAATGGCGGTCACCAGCCTAAGCCATGGACCCTTCTGATCGTCCAAAGACTCCGCCCAGGTAAGTAAGTTGAGCGCTAGCCCCTTGGTTTGGTTTTATAGCCACTCCGCGCCTCCCTTCTTTGCAATTCGTCGATGTGGGACAATATTCATAAACCAAAACTTATACTTCCGCTTCAAATACATGGACTACAAGGCCCATGATTATAATATGGTTTTAAAATGATTTTTTCAGAAAAGAAAACAAACACTTATAATTGAATGGAAATCTAAAAACTTAAACCTCGGTTCGATAACTATTCGATGGTTTGATAGCTATTAATTCTTAGAAGTTTTAGAAAAAAGTGTATTCAATTTTGTACACTAAATTAATCATGTTATCTACTTGTCTTGACTGCTTCTAAGAGTGAAGACTATCTCCACAAATCAACGCGAGCCCCTTTCAATTTATTTTGTTATCACTCACATGATTCTAAGTTCTTACGATGTATAGGATTGCTCCAAGTCAATTGTGCTTACTTTAGAGTCTCTTTTAATGATTGAGGCATTGAGCCATCGAAAAGAAACGTTTATTGTGTTGATAGCTATCAATTCGTTTGAGCTTTTCTTAGCTATGACTTACATATCTTTTTAATCTCTCTCATTTGGATGTGGTCACAGTTCATTACGTGAACTCAAGAGTTAGAGATATGTACGCAAAATTCAGTTGCTTCAACGACCTGAAGCAGAATTTCAATACAAACAAATAAGGCCCCGTTTGATAACTATTTGGTTTGTTGTTTTTTGTTTTTCAAATTTAAGCTTATTCTCTCTCAAATTTCCTACAATGTGCTCCATCCTTTCTACCATTTATCTATATTTCTTTAAGAAAGTAGGAGAATACTAATCAACTTTCAAAAACAAAAACAAACTTTGAGAAACTACTTTTTTTTGTTTTTAAAAGTTAGTTGGTCTTCCCTATTTTCTTAAGAAAAGATATATACATGGTAGAAATGATGAAACAAATAGTAGAAAATTTGAGAGAAAATAGGCTTAAATTTGAAAAACCAAATAGTTATCAAACGGGGCATAAGTTTTTGGAAATTTCAGTCCTTTGCAGCTAGCCATGGCCAATGCAGAGATGTAGACAGATCAAATTTGAAACTAACATGATGAGAGAACAATTACTAGAGTCTTATTTGATCAGCCTGTAAAATTGCAGGTTGGGTGAAAGATTATTTCAATTTATATAACATGCAAATCAAGCATATAGTTGAAACAAGAAGCATATGAACCAAAATCCCAGGATTGTTGAAGTTTGCAATGATGCAAAGTTCCTCACTTACAAGTTACAACACCATAGTTGATAAATGCCAACTCTTCACTACCTCGTCTTTTTGTCGCCTCTCGCCTTGAGGTGATCAAGGGACGTGTTGTCTTGAGGTACGCCATACACTTCGAAAATACTGCCACAAAATTACGAACCCGATCTCAAAGATTACTTGTAACAGTATATCGGTATTTGATTGATTTTTTCCAGAAGTTTAAATGTGGATATTAACATTTTACTCCTCACAAATGCACCACAAAACTCTGCCCCAGTGATTAAAGTTTCAAAGACCAAGTATGTTTCCTGAGTCTCATCTTTTATACAATGTCATTGAGTGTTTGAGTCTCCTCTGACAAAAGTACTTTTAAGAGAATTGCTATGGTTTCCACTTAATCAATAAACCATGTTGGTTTGGCTTAAAAGAATACTACTAAATCTTGTGATTAGATTGATTACTCTATGCAACTATTGGCTCTAAAGCCTTTGTCCTAGTTAGAGACTTAAGAGAATGCTATTGAACTTAGTGACTAATTACTTTATGCAACCATCATGGAGTGACTCAATTCGTCAAAAAGGATCTTGGAGTGCATAAGATGATGGATTCAATCCATGATGGTCACCTACCTAAGAATTAATTTTTTACTAGTTTCCTTGGCATCCAAATGTTGTAAGGTCAGGCGGTATAGTCGAAGTGCGTGAAAGTTGGCCCGTCGGATATATATATAAATAAAAGACTAATTACTTTATGCAACTATTCACTATTATTTCATGTATTCAGTCTTTTATTGCTTATAGTTGTCGTTTGGGGTGGATGGGACTATTCCTCTGTGAAGACACTCAGTTCATAATCATACCATGTTGGATTGGAATCAAAGTATATTACTACTGAATCTAGTGGCTGGTTACTTTATCAATTATCATTATGCAACTATTCGCCCTAAAGCTTTCACTGCAGTTCATTTTCTCATAGTATGCGTGCGACACGACACCATAGGGGGCGCTCGAGCCCGTTTAACGGTGCGGGTTAAATTGAGTTATAGTAACTTAACTTCAATTATAATAGTGATGTGTTATAACATTCAACCTAAATACAGGTTATCGTAATCTCCCTTGTTATAATAACTTGAGTGTTATAATATTCTACCATTTATAATAATTCAATCGTGAATTCAAAAGTATTTATATGATTTCCCCCAAAATCAACTAATTAATAAGGAAAGAAATAGTTCATCTTGTAAAGGTTGTGAGATTTGCTGAGATTTTCAACATACTCCTCAAAATAGTCTCTTCAGGTTGAATTCACTTGATCGAATTCTAACCATTTTTTGAGTGATTATCCATTTAGGCTTTATAGTATTTGACCATAATAGACACAACCTGGAGTTTCATCTCAAAATCAACAAGTAATAAGAGAAATAAGTAATCTATCTTATAGGTACGAGATTTCTTTCACTTTTCTAAAAGTGAAATCTTCAACACGTGCAAACACAACCAAAATACTATTGAATCTAGTGATTGATTACTTTATGCAACTATTCGTTACAAAGCTTTCACCCCGATTCGTCTTGCTCGTAGCGCGAATTCGATCTCAGTTACCATACAAATTCGGCCAATCTGATCTCGAGTTTCGATCGAAAGCGTAACTTGGAGAGCAAGTATTGTATCTCTCCTAGTCCTGGAAGTTGATGTGATGCAGACATTGTACAAATGATAATTATTATTAAGGGCACTGCTGTCTGCCTTCTTATATGCTCACAACTCACATGTGAAGCCATAGATTGTGGAGAAAGGTTTCTTTACAGCCCAGTCTAGTTTTGGAGATTCCCCCTCCCCCAAATCCTTTGGTGTTTTTATTTTGTGAAAAATTTGAGGACAAAACTTTTTTTTTTTTTTTTACATTTCTTATTTATTTTACTTGGACTGACTTTGTTTATCACCACCCCTACAAAGTCTGACCCACTTACTTCTGTCTTGTGGGTCATATAGTAAAGCATCATTTTCATAAAGGTAAACCACTCAACTATTTTTTTTTTTTTTTTGGGTTGGCAGAATAGTCAAAAAGAATATGTTAGTAAGTTTAGATATCTTTGAAATCATATGTCACTCCCAACTTCCTCTTCAAAAAAATAATAATAATAATAATAATGGATATTTTTGTTTTTTTTCTTGTTAAAAAAAAAACTTTTGGTCGCGATCAAAATAACATTTTAATTTCTAAACTTTATTTAGTAATAATTTATGTCTCTAAATTTTATAATACTGCATCACATATAGATTTTATTGTTTTGTAGTTTACCTTAAAAAAAAAAACTAAGTTATGTTTGGGAAGAAAAAAAAATGTAATTTTCAAAAATTTTAATTCTAAAAAGTAAAATTGCTAGGCAATGTTGAAAGTGTTTGAAATTATTTTGAAAACATTAAATTAAGCAACCCACAAGGTAAGAGTTGTAACATCTGAAGACCAAAGTAATTAACTTTTTTCCTTCTCACAAACTTTATAAAATGAAACTTTTGGGAGATAATATAAAGTAGTAGAAAAAGAAAGTCATCCAACTTCTAAGCAACACCATATCAATAATAATCAATCACCATATGAGACTCATTAAAATAACTCAAATGAAAAGATTGTTAGTCCCAATACACATGATGAAGCCATAAAGAGCAATGTCAAGCACATGTTTCCCCCCATTGTTGTTCAAGCATATTGTCTTTTTTTTTTTTTTTTTTTCTTTTAATACATATTGATATTGTTGAACTTTTATTTTTATTAGCAGAAAAAATATATGTATAAATAAGGTTTTTTTTTTTTTTTTTTTTTGCTCACTTTTAGGTTATGGGCAGACTGTTTTGGATTTTGATTGAATTTTTTTGTTCTTTTCTTTTATAAAGTGGACCTGAGACTAGAAACCACCATGCCTAACTTTCATTACCTCTCACCAATCAAAACCAAATTTCTTCCTTTTTAACTTCAATATTTTATAATATATATATATATATATATATATATATATATAAAAAAAAAAAAATACAAGAGTCAAAGTCCAACTTGAGAACCCATTTTCTTTCTTTTTTTTTAAAGAGTAGCATGGTCATGTGAAAGCACACTTTATTGGTATTTGGATCACAATGTTGTCATTCTAAAAGTTTGATACTAAGGGGTGGTTTGGGCATTAGTTACTATCCAAAGAGTTGTTGGTGTTGATGTGTATGATTGATTGTATTTCAATTCAAATTCATAATTTTGAGTCTGATCTTCCAGTTAAGTATTTTGTTTTCTTCCTATCTGGGAGTAGAAATAACTTCCTATCTGGGGCATTAGTTACTTTCCAGTTAAGTATTTTTGTTTTCTTCCTAAATGGGCACCTACCCATTGTTATCACTTAATCAAATGGGTCCATTTTCTCGAATATTGATTACTTTTGTACATAACACCATTGTTTTATTCATGATTATGACAACTCTCTGTTTCAAATTCAATAATATTTTATGTTTTTACTTCGTTTGTTTAATATTTTATTTTTTATAGTAAAAGATGGTTGATGTTATAATTGTGTCTATTTGTGTAGATTAACTAACAAAAAAAATATATGCAAGAGTATAAAGCCAAGCATAATATAACTTCGATAAAACATGCACCTAGTTCGAGGTTAGAATTTCAAATCCTCGATTGTACATATGATTGAATTGTAAATGTGAGATATAAGTGTTGTCTTCAAAATTGATGTGAATATATATAGAGTGATTGGAATTAAGTACAATACTATTGTTACTTATATTTGCATTTTACCATTGTTTGAGACCTCTTAATCATGAGGTGTATAACGGCTATTGAACAACGACTCTTGTAATTGTTTGAAACCTTAATTAAGAAAGATGTACTGAAAAGGTAGTGATGAGGGTATTAAAAAGGTAGTGATGAGTTGACTTAGTTGATTGGTTGTAATACGATCAACTTCATTTTAGGATCGAATTTGTAACCATAAAATTAAATTAAATTACAATCAACAAAAATAAAAACATTTAATTAATTTAAATTAAATTAAATTAAATGCTAGTATTCTAAATCTATACTAGCATTTAATTATTATTTTAATAATAAATTAATAATTAAATGCTAGTATAGATTTAGAATAATAATGAAAATAAAAACAAAAAACATTGTCAACATCACTTGTCTACTTTATAGACATTTTTTTTATGAGGGAAAAAAAAAATCCTTTTTTCAAAGTTCAAACTATTAAAATAAAATTATGCTGATCACTACATTGTTTATGAAACTTTTATCTATTCATTTTTTTTATCCAATCTAATTCCTTATTTTATTACTTTTCTTTACAAATTGAAATAGTCAAAAGTCAAGGGAATAGAGGTAGAAGTCAACTAAAATTTGTGATTGAATCATGTTTTGTTTTGTCCCCAATTTTTTAAACTTTGGATCGTACTTTAATTTGGTTTTTTATTTTTTTATTTTTATAACATATTCTATTTTGATCAGGGTCTCCGAGTCTTATCTCAATCTTATTATCACTCCACTCAATTCATGGCATGGACTAAAATAATTTTTGAGAAAAATTTACATATCGAAATAAATGATTTATCGATCAAGCCTCGTTTAAATTGTCAAAATATTAGCAATTAAAAAAAAAAAAAAAATTAAATTTTATCTCCTCATTTGAATTATAAGGGCACGTTTCGCTCATAAACAAAGGAGAAGTTAGGAAAAGATATGTGTCAATTTTATGTTTGTCTTTCATAAGTCCATCCAACTTCTACTCAACTTCACGCGTGAGTCCCAAGTTCTTATTTAAATATTAAATTATTAAAAAATTACTAAATATCTATTTTTTATTTAAATAAAAAAAATAGTATTATATTTTCATCCCATCAAACATAACTTTATTATTAAAAAATTATCAAATATCAATTTTTTTATTTAAATAAAAACTTCAACCAGTCTATTTTCATCACATCAAATATAACTATCCTTCCCCTCAAATATAAACTTATTCACTCTTATCTTATATTCTTTTCTCATCACAATCCATCACTTGAAAGCCAAACATGCCCTAATATTATAGAATAACAAAATAAGATTAATTTATAAATTTCGTTCTTAACCATTCAAGATTGTGGTGAATAAATATTTGGCTTTAAATGGTTCAAATAATTCTCTCCCACCAAAAAAAGTAATACTCTGGGTTAAAATTTATATTTAAAAAATTATATGAGACTTTTGGCCACTTATTATTTAAGATTGTGGTAAATATATCATTTATGAAAAACATAGTCTCACTCTATAACATGAAATTTGTATGTTTTTTTGGTGTCATGCTTTAATCAATTAATCAACAATCATCAACTGAGTGTTAAAGTATTTAATGGTCATTTTTTTTTATGATTAAATATTCATTGTCGACATGTTTATTCGACTACAACTTTTTATTATTCTTAACCATGAAACAACATCGAAATTGTCCCAATACATTTTAATTGCCTACAAATATGACTAATTGATTAATTGTTCTCATTCCATAATAAATATTTTTATTTTAGGAAATTTGTTATGTATACTAATTTTATGACCCTCTATTAAAATGATAGTACATTCTTATCAAAAAATCGTTTATACCAAAATTTTGAGTGATTGAACGTAATCGAACTCAATTAATAACTAGTAATTGAACTCAATCAATTTATTAAGTAATTGAGCTCAACTGATTGAGTTTAATCACTCAAAATTTTAATATATATATAATTATTTTTAATTTTGTGCTATAAATACAATTTTTTAACTCATTGAAAAATCTACTTTATTTTACTTTTTTTTTTTTGAGAATTAGTGAAAAGAAAGAAGAAGATTTGTTCACGGAATCTTCCAACAATATTATAAAACCATAAATGGGATTGAAATTTGACAACTATGGACCCAAAACAATGTTCTTGCTTTGTGGAGTAGAAATAAATAAAACGACAAAATGTGAATTTGATTCAAATCTTTTTATTAATGATTCCCTTTTGTTTCTATGTTTTCTTTACACACATTGATTGAAATAGGACATTGAGCTTTATTTTCTAAAAAAGTTTTAGTTTTTTTCTTCTTTCAAATAATTGTTTCCAAATTTATTTTATAAGAATATAGATATAATTTTGGTTTTTGAAATATATAAATATATAAAAGGAAGATTCTCTTGCTTTACATGAAATTAAAAAATAGAGAAGAATTCTCAATTAGCCTCAAATAATGTCACTTTTCTTTTTGGAGCCATTTTAAACATATTACATATTTAAAGAATTTCAAGCAATCAAGCACATGATTGTCTGTATTTAATAATCATTATAATAACTAGTGCATATCACCCTTCTAAAAAAATATAAATAATTAACAAAAAAAAATATTGCATATTACAAAGCAAATATATGTGTATACCATTAAAATTTGTAATATTTAATTTTAATGGATTTTTAAAGAATAAATACACTAAAAAAACTGTAATGAAGTTACACTGAGAAATGCTGTTAAAATAAAGTATCTTGGCTTTTTCTTTTTTGTTTTTCTTTTTTCAAGGATGATTTTTGGTATTTACCAAGAGTAATTTTTAAATATATGCATTTTAAGTAACAAAGATGCACAATGAATACTTTTTTTTTTATATATATATAATCATTTTTAGTTGTTACGTGACTTTGTTATAAAATATTCATGAATTTTGTCTAATCTGTTTATTATTTTAGCTTTTAAATAAACTCTAATGGCTATTTTTTTTTTTTTGAAAGCCGAAAACACTATTGGCTATTACAATTACATGAAAGAAATCATTTAGCTATCATAATATCATCTTTCATTTTATAATCCAAGTAAATAACAAAATTTTTGAATCAATATTTTTTAGAAGAATTTAGTTCAATTGTCATGTCATATATCTTTCTACTAAAAAAGTCACCCTTTTTAAATTTTTCGCCTAAAATATTATTGAATGTATATATATAGTATGAACTTTCAAATAATTTTGGACAAAAATTAGTGATAAACTTAATGATAATTATATTTTTGTTTTTATAACTACTAAATTTGTATCTTAGGCATGTTTACCAAACACACCCATTATTGAAAAACTTACAGTCAAATCTATAAATTAATTACAAATACTATTACTCTCAACAAAATTAATTTCACAAGGATTAATTAATATTGTCATATACATTATTTTATAATATTGATATTGATGAATATTTTTACATATTAATAGTTATAGATATAAATATTTTAAAATTTACCTACTAAAATTTTTATATTTTATTTTATTTTATTTCTATTAATGGGCTTTTCCACTATTAACTTTTTAAAAGTAAATTGAAAAGGTTAGTCTGTTTTTTTATTCAAAAAGAAAAAGAGATTAGTCTATTATCTTTAAAAGTTGTCTTTATAATTTCAGACTTTAAATCCTAATTACATATTTATCAAACACTAATTTGCATTGAACACATCCATATCTATACCTAAACTTTTAGATGAGAAGTTTTCAAAAAAAAAAAAAAAAAAACTTTTAGATGAGAATGAATCACTTTTTTAGTTGGGAGAGGCGTACCCATCCTTATATAGAAAGTATTATTATTATTAAATAAGTTAAAAATAAAATACTAATTAGTTTATATATTTTAATAATCTAATTTTAATATATTTATTGTTTTCTTAGTACATATCGGAAGAAGGTGTTGAACCTATGACGTTGATGTTAAATTGATTTACAAATAATAAAAATATTGCGCCGGTAACTTACGACCTATTTGGGGTATATTGTTAACAAGATTTGAATCACATCTCTATAATAAGTTTAAAATTTGTTTAGAATAAAAATGAACATAATATTATTAAAAAAAAAAAACATGTTTGTATGGTCACACATAGAAATCTGAGTTAATATTTGAGCATCGTTCATTCTGGTGCTAACTAGATATAATGATCTATCATAATAAATGGTATCTGAAAGCCATTTTTTCAATAATATGATTGATCACTTTTTAAATTACCATAACAAATTGACATCATTGAACTTATTTTTATATTCAGAATATAACTCTTTGTGTTGGTCTTGATTACTTCTTACTAATTAAAAATTAGCTAATTTGAGAATCAAGTGGACCATTTCATACATATTTTTTATAATTTAATTAAATTCAAAAAAAAAAATTATAAACTAACTCAATTTTAATAGTGTGTATCTAAAATTTATTTTTTAGTATAAGTCGGGAAATAATAGACTACAAACTTTATAAAAAAAATGGTAAAATTGAATCTGTGATCATGATGTTGAATTGGACTATTACCTCAAAGTCTAATTTTGTTGTTAAACTGATCATATTATTTTATTGTGACGACCATTAAAAAAATGGGAAAACAGACATCTCATTTTTATTTTATTATTTTTTTTATAAAGGAAAAGAGAAACAGCTCATAATTCCATTATTAAGGAAACAATTTAATTTTAAAAAGAAAAAGAGAAAAGAGAGGCAACGTTACCGATAAGAACACTGCCGTATCTGATTTTTGAAGGCTTAAAATGCATATAGCCGCGTTTACTTTTTGTATTTCATAAAATATTGGCCCATGATTACAATTACATATAGCCGCGTTTACTAATTATTTTTTAAAATATAATTATATTCGTAATTATTTTTAAAATTTGACTAATTATAAAAATTTCTTTTTTTATTATTTTTAGATAATATAGGATAAAAATTTGAAACTTATAACTTATTAATTATGAAATTACATTGATATTGCTTACTATACCAAATTTACTATCTACTTATTAAAATTTATTCAATTTTGAAACAACCTAACAAATTTATTCCAAGTTGAAACATAAATTGAAAGTCAACATTTGTATATCATAACAATCATGAAATTATAAGTTCGAACTTAACCTTTTCATATATGGTTGAATAATAAAAATAAATAAAACCAAACAACTATCATTTAAAGAAAAAATTATGTTATAAACTAGTATTAAAACAAGTATAATTTTGATTTGAGTTCTCATTTTCTTTATTCATTTACCACCTAACTAAACTTATTAAACTTTTTGTCAATAAATGATATGGATATCCATCTTAAAATTAATTGATAGAGAGTAGTTAGTCTTTCTTATAAAAGAAATACCCTTCCAAATAGTACCTCTTTACGTAGGATCTTCAATATATCTTTTCAAGATGATTCTACTTTTTTGGTTCACGAATTGATAGGAGGTCTTACCTTATAAACTACTATGAGATTTACTCATTTTTCAATGTG
Source organism: Sicyos baderoa (assembly GCA_037832685.1). NCBI lineage: Eukaryota > Viridiplantae > Streptophyta > Magnoliopsida > Cucurbitales > Cucurbitaceae > Sicyos > Sicyos baderoa. The sequence continues at coordinate 2,144,493 of JBBMEF010000003.1, forward strand.
AGGGCATAACTTTAATGTCATTTGTGTATAACTTTTGTGTTAAATGTTGTTAAAATAAGAGTAATAATTCAACATAAATAAATGTGTACTTGTGGTTAAGAGTCGTGAATTTAAATGTTTCACTTTAAATTGTTGCTTTTTATAATATTTTTGTTCAATCGCATTTAAGAGTATTCGATTGGAATATGTAATCTCTTGATTATTAAATATACAAAATGTTACCAAAATTAGGCTCTTGTCGACACTTTTAATTGTTTTTTTTTTTTTAAACAAGACACCTAGTAATCAATGCATTTCACGTTCAAAATCTCATATTTATTGTTGTTAAATTGAAAAAATAAAAACATTGCACAGTACAATTATTGATAGGAAGTTCTCATTGCCAACTTTAACTTTTCAAAACCGCAATTTCGGTGGTTGATACAGGTCATTTAGTATTAAGGTTGTATGATTGTACTAGATAGTATGTGCATAGTTCGACTAATATCACATAAAATATTGTTCGATTCTACAATATTTGAATATAAAAAAAAGGTAATAGTTTACTCTTAGGGCATGTTTAGGGGAGGATGGTTTGGCTTCCATTCCATGTTTACCCATGGATTTTCATAAGTCCACCCAACTTTTACCCAACTACAATCGTGGATCCCACATTTTTATTAAAGTATTAAAATATTAAAAAATTACTCGTATTTTTTATATCTAAATAAAAACTTCAAACATAACTTTATTATTTAAAAACTATTAAATATCCATTTTGTATTTAAATAAAAATTTCGACCATTCTTTTTATATGGCATAAAAACCAATTATTACCTCTCTTTTCTTTCCTTCTCCCTAAATCATAAACTTATTTTTATTTATCTTCTCTTCCCATTGCAATCCAACCCAATTCATCCCTTCAAACTTAAACATGCCCTTAGATTATTAGATCATACGAACTTGAGTTTCACTCTACCTATTTTAATCAAATATAATCAACCAAAAAGTTAAAAAATTGAGAATTAAATGATGTATAATATGGTGAGTAAAAGATAATAATTCAAATATTCATCCATTAAAAAAAGAAAAAAGAAGATTAATTAGGTAAATTATCTTAGAAGATGAAACCCCAAAATTTACATAATCCATTGCTCTTAAATCATAAGTTATACAAAAGATAAATAACCCACATTTTCCCACTCTTATTCCTTGTCATAAACTCTAGACTAACACACACAAACACCACCCTTCTCTTTTTCTCTCCCTGTTTGGGTTCCAACAAAATTCAAAAAAACTTATAAACACAAAAACAGAGAGAGAAAAAAATATGAAAATCCCAAATCAGTAAGTTTCAAACACATCTGCAGAAGCCATGAGAGGCTGGCTCATATAGAAAGCCATTTGCAGAGGATTAAAAAACCCTCCTCCGCCGCCGCCACCACCGCCGTAGGAATCTTCAACAATCCCATCACAAGGATTGGAGAAAGCAAGGATCTCATTCAAGGACTGGAGGCGGTGGGCCAGCTCCGCCGCCTGAGCTCTGAGAATGGAATTCTCAGCCTCGACGGCGGCGTAGTGCTGCACCGTGGCACCGAGATTAGCGACGATTTGCTGATTCTCCTTCCTCAATTGGTCCACCATCGCCATCAAATCGTCCAAATGCTTCTGCTTCCTCATCCGGGATCTCCTCGCCGACTCCCGATTCGAAAGCATCCTCTTCCGCTTCCGCTGCTGCTCAATCACCATAGCCAATTCCCCTTCTTCCATCGAAGAACAAGTCGAAGATGTCCCACTAGACGAAGCCATTACGTAAAAACCCCCCAAAATAGAAAAAGCAACAAAAACAGAGCAAAAACAGAGTAAAAACAGAGCAATAAAGTTATTAATGGTTATTTAGATTTTGGGGTTTGTTTTTTATGCGATTGTATATCATGAAACGTAGTATAACCAGTAGAGAAACACAACGGAGAAGGATTGAACAAGGTGATGGCGGCGGAAAGTGGAGTTTATGATCATACAACCAGAACGGAGGGTTTTTTCACTGAGAATTAGATGCATGAATTTCAAACATCAAGAACAGAGTGATGAACATGAAGATGAAAACCCAGATGGGAAAAATGGAGAAAAGCAGAGAGAGAAATTTGAGAAATGGAGATTGGTGAAGAAGGAAAGGGGGAAGAGGCTAAGAAGGGATTGGGGGATAATTTATAGGAAAACTAGGGGGGTTGGGTGCAAATATCTATAATATTTTTTTAGGGGGGGGCTGAATTAAAAATAAGAGTAATTTAGAAAGTAAATATTAAAAAAAAAAAAAAAGGAAATGGGAATCTGGGGGTGTGAAAAGGTAGAGAAAAAAAGGTGACGGGACATGTGGGCCGTGCGGTTTGGGAAAGGGTTAAAAAATGGCTCTGTTTCGGTACATATACAGCTGTGAACCAACCAACACTGAATTCATTTATTAAATATTTCATTCATAAATAGTGAAACAATCTTTATCTTTCGAATGATGCGAACCAACCTAATTCAATTTGACGGATTAAATTGTGTTAAATATATTTTTTGATTGGCTTAGATTTAAAATTGTAAAAAATTTATGGGTTGAATTGAATTAGGGTTGACAAAAAATTCACCCAATTTAGTCCGATCAACTCGAATTTAATTTTAGTTTAAAAAATAATTTTTTTACCTATAACATATTTATTCATTTTATTTAATTATTATTGTTAGAATTTATTTTTTAATATTTGTTTGATATTTCTTTAAGTCTTTATAATCTATATATGAGGACAAAAATAGATACTAAAATTGTTTTAGTTACATGTTTGTTTTAAGGAAGTCAAATTATGTCATCTATTTTTGTTGTTTTAATTATATATTTCTTTTATATTTTATAGTTGTGATCTTTTATGTAAACTATGATGATGGTAGGACTAATAGTGAGTGGTTTTTAATTGAATATTTTGCATATTTAATATTTATATTCATCAATTATATATTATATATATTTTTTTTATATATAATATATATATATATATATAGAGGGTATGACTAATTAATAAAAGGATATTTCTTTTTGTAAATTCAAACATATGCACACACAAAAATTACACTTATGTTTATTTTGTTTTAATTATATATATATATATAAATCAAATGTCATAAATCAGTTCTAAGAGGTTTTTCTATTAAAACCATTTCTTAATGCTTTGTTAAAATTAAAATTTTATTTTTGTATTCAAACTGTTACATAATATTTTTATTTTTATCTTTACATTTTAAAATTATTATAAGTTTTTTATTTAAAAAAAACCTTTTTATCTCTGTTATCATCGTTTCTTAAGGCAATTAACATAAAATGTTACGTCACTGGTCACTATCAGAAATATAATATACATGGTATAATCTTGAAAAAGAATACGTAAACATTAAAAAAAAAAAAGAGAGGAAAAAAGCCAAATTTATAATATATAAGCCACAACTGACAAAAGGGCAACGAGTTATTTTTTAATTGAAAATATATGGAGGGTGGGGATAGAAGACCTATCAATAGTACATATTTGGTTCTTTTATAATGTCCCATAATTTTTCGATTTTAATTCTTCAAACGTTTTTCTCTCCTCGATATTTTTTTTTTCAATTGAAGGTGGGTGATTTCGAATCTATGACTAGATATATATTGATGTCCCTAAGGCGTGAGCTAACTATTAATATTAAGGATCGAGGAGAAAGAAAAACAAAAGGTCATAGAAAAATATAACTAGAAAGGAAGAGGTGGGGAGAGACTGAAGGTTGAGGATAGAGGGAAATTTGTTTTTTGAAGAAAAAATTAACATTTTTTTAACCATATGTTATCCATTTGATTTGTTTTCTTTTGATTTTATAAATAATAAAAGATGTGATTTAGAAATGGTATGAGTCCACTAAATATTGGTTTAATGTACGAGTGACTCATTCGATTAACTCATTAAAAAATTATCATGAACAATTTAACACAAAAAATTATTATAAATTAATGAATAATAGTTTATAGAATCTATTTATAATATTTTCTCAATTTTAACTTTTTTGTTATTGCCACAATTTTAGAATGTCATAGTCACCACAGTACAGTAACTATTTTTTTAGTTAATGAAATTTGACTTTATTACATTTTATTTTTATCTTACTTTCGTGGAAAAGTTTAAATGAGTTGAATTAGGTGCAACTTTAACCCATCGAAAAAATTTAACTACATATCATATGAATGGGCTATATGAAAACTTTTGTTTGCATATGTTTGACTATTTATTTTATATATATATATATATATATATATATATATTAATATATAATATTTACATATGTCAGATAGATGGGTAATTTAATACATTAATATTTGTTTACACAATTTATTAATTGCTACTGATAAATTAACATTCAATTTTACTATAACCAAAGTAGTATTAGAAGATTCTCTTTTTGGGCAAAAAAAAAAAAATAATAATAAAATAATGGAGACTTTAAATGAACTAAACTTAGTCGATTGTATGCTTTAAACAGTGTATATATACACTTTGTTTCGTTAATCATCCTATTAATTATTATCGATAGCCTATTAGTACTCAGGTGTGTAGCGATTGTATTAATCAAACTTTAAATTAAGTTAACTAAGAGTGATTCTAAACTAATTTAATTGTTTCAAAAGTAATTTCAAGAATTTAACATGCATTTTTTTTTAATGTCCGTGACTGTCTGGGCCAGCTTGCGTGCATAAGCGCACCTCCACTCTACAATATTTGGATACCAAGAAAATCTTTAAGTATTAATTTGAAATTAATTCCTGAATAAGTAGCCACCATAAAATTTGAACTCATTACCTTATGCACCTCAAGACCCTCCATAACCATTAGACTACCCTCATGATGGTTTTAACATGTGTTCGATGACGACATTAGCAAGAAAGTCTAAATTTTCTATCAGTCTTTTCCATTAACATCAATTGATAATTAAACGCGAACTCTATAAATAATTGAGAAAATTAGATGGAGTATAAATGAATGGACAAAAACAATTGCCATATTAAATTTAATAATTAATTTATGGAAAGTTACATTTTTCTCCCCAAAATTTTATAACCAGGCTAACCCGATCTTTCAAACCTCGATCATCATTTAATTACACTAGTACAAAATCAAGTATCAATAGTGATATAAAATTTGGATTTTTAAAAACACGGAGTATCAATGGCGAACATTTAAAAATGCCATGAATAGCTATCAATGGCGGGCATCGCCCGCCATTGATAGCCTGCGTTTTCCACTTTAAAGTGGAGACCGATGCCCGCCATTGATAGTTCTGTAAGTGCAATTTTCCAGCAACTTTGCTCTCGGGTTCATTTCATTTCCTTCTCA
>JBBMEF010000003.1:2149964-2182897 GCA_037832685.1 Sicyos baderoa
ATATATTACAAAGTAGCTTTCATAAATGGCCTTGTCAAAAGATATACACTCAAATAATTAGCATCTTAGACAGGTTGTTCATGTTATAACAAAGTGTATATCCTAGAAATTATTCTATATACATATCATCATAGAGTAACCAAATTATCAAATTATTTTTAATTAAAACAACTTCCCCAACCCAAAATATAGCTCAATCAACTAAAATATATATATATCTTTTTTTTAAGAAGTTTAAATACTATTAAGGTTTAAAAATGAGATATATCGGTAAAAGCCAAATGAAAATGGACGAAAACAACAAACTCATAAAATAGTTTTAAAGTGCTAAATATATCTTCATAATTAATCTAAAAACTTAAGCAGATGGATTAAAGTAAACAACGTTGAAGATTCCGACCTGCTTTGCAAATGGTGGATAAAAATGAGGTTGAAAGGAAGAGGAGGAAGATGAAGGTGAGCTTGTACTTGAGAAACATGACTCCCATATGATAGAAACAACCTTAAATGATGATGTTGTGTTTTTCAAATTTGTCTTTTTTTTTTCTCTTGTTTTTTTTTTCCCAAGAGCCTAGACCCAAATGATGCTTCCTTATGTATGATTTAAGGGACATTGAATTGGAGAAAGTGATGGGGTCTTATAGATAAGCTAAAAGGTGGTTGTTAATTATAAATAAATTTATCTCATCAATTGCTTTAATGCTTTTGAGTTTATAATTCAAATGAAAAAGGGAGAAAGAAACCACTTTTCCTTTGTTGGGGCACTAAGTCCTAACAAATTCTTTAGTGGATTTTAAGATATAATAAGGATTAAGCTCCACTTGAAAATTATCTCATTACCCTTTGAAGCATTTGAAAAATAATAATTATTAATTATTATTAGGGATTGGACAAATAATAATTAGTGGCTCTTAAACCTACTATATCGCCACATATGTGTGAATTTTAATTTCCACTAATTAAAAATGTTTTAGGATTGTCATAAGTTTGAATTCATATGTTGCATTCTTTTCTTTTTTTTCCTTTTCTTTTTACTTAGAATTCATGTTGTATTCAATTAGGAAGATATCATATAAAGATATTAATTTAGATCTTATTTTATAACAAATATAGTGTTATCTATGCATTTAGAAAATAAAGAATACTTTAAACATTTTAGAGTCCAACTTCAAGAAAATAATACATATTCTAGCTAGAAGCTGTTGGGATTTTAAGGACAAAATGTAAGTGAATATATGTTTTTCGGGTGAGATAAAATTATACATAATTTTTTCTAAATGATTTTTCATTCTTTGTGATCTTATGAATCAAGAGTGATTAATCACAATTACAAAACTAACTGATTTCAAAAAACAAAAGAAATATTTTCGAAAACAAAGTCTTAAACAATAATTTTCATTTAGGGTTTTCAAAATTCTGTCATATTATAAGGTACGTTAGATCTCAAATCCATCATGAGAATGAAATAAAACAAATTAAAATATAACTAAAAAAAAATTACAAACTTATAAGAATTAAACTTTAATAACATATTTTCACTGCTAGAAGATCGATCCTTTTGAAAAATCAAATGACTATTGGTATGAAAATGATCAAAATGTATTTTAACCTATTCTAATCCATTACAATAGTTAATACTAATACCCAAGACTAAGGTTGTTATCCTCAAGTACTTTAACCCATAATTTCAAAATTTACTAATGTAAAATTGGCAAGAAATTAGAAGCAAATCAGTTATTTTACAAAATGTAATTAATAAAGAATCAAGACTGTTAATGGTTTGTGGTAAAAAAAAAACCATTGGGATTTGGAAATATTCTTTGACATATTGAAGAAAGAAAAAAAAAAATATATATATATATATATATATTTATAGGGTGCACTGCCAGGCATGATGAAATATTGGATTATGTAATAAAAAGGTAATGTAAGGACTGTAATGTAAAATTTTGGAGTTTGTGCAATTGGACATTAGTGGATTATTACTTAGTTTAATAAGCAAGTGCCTTAAAAAGAGAAGAGTTAGGTTGGTTTATAAAGTAACTTTTGATATTTAGGGAAATAATATAGTGTCATTATTTATCCATAAAGACAAAGACAACACACCAAATACCACTATGGAGAATAAAGAGATTAGAGCACTCTTACATTTTTACCCCTAAAATAATACCCTCTATCTTCCCTTTCATCTTTTTCACCTTTTTTTTTCCTTCTTAATCTTAGGTTGAACATATAAAATGTTGTTTTGCTTGGAATGTTGTGTCTATTAGTTTTTTTTTTTTTTTTTTTTTAATATAGGAGTGTTTTATACAATTTAGTGGCACGTCGACTCTTTTCATCGAAGAGATCTTTAAATCTTATGTTAGTTGATTGTCAAGAAAATTGATAAGAAATTAACTATTGATTTTTTTAGTATAAATTGGAGAAAGGGGATAACAAACGTTATAGATGGCATAACTACTCTCAAATAATAATAATAATAATAATAACAATAATATATAAAATAAATATCATTTCTATGCTTAACAAATGTGTGTTTGGATAAAATATATAATTTCACCAAATGCAAGATATATTTTTTATATCGAACAACAACATAGTTGTAGACCATACAACTTTTGTGGAAAAAAAAAAAAAAAAAAAAAAAAACCATACAACTTAATAATGAATAAATTCCCAAAAAAAAAAGAAAAGAAAAGGATTATAGATCTAAATCTTCGTTCTTCCAATATTATAAAAAAACACATTTATTTATGGGAAATTTGCATGTATATTACAATAAGGCAAAATAATTGCATAAATAGCAATTTTTTGAAAATATTTACAAATATAGCAAAATTAGATTTATACACTCCATCAATAGTGTCCGATAGAACTTCATCAATAGTGTCTGATAGACTTCATCAATAGTGTTTGATAGAGTTTATAAAAAAAAATTGCTATATTTGCAATATTTTTAAAAAGTTGTTATAATTCTAATGTAGGGTAGAAAATTTGCTACGGAAATTCCCTTTATTTATTTATTATTATTAAAGTTAGCATATATCTATCTCTTACATCTTTCAAACCAATAATTGGGTCTCCCTGTGGTTATTTTTTTAAGCTAGCTGTGAATAGTTAGGTAAAATATCAAATAAAATTCTAAGGAAAGCTTTGATTTATTTTTAGTAGTTAAGGCAATATTCTCTTATATATCAGGTGGATAATAAAAGAAAATTTCCTATACAAAACTAAAATTAGGTGTTATTATGTTGAAGGTTAATGCTTCAAAATTACTATTTATTTTGTTACCTACCCATATGGATGGATTTATGAGCCTATGTTTTTAAGGGAATATTGAAATCAATACATAGGACAAATATGAAATAGGTATGGTGTATAAATTTAGTACTAAGTTTAGCAAATATTCTTTTTCATTAAGAAAGATATTGTCTATATCAATTCTATAAAGTGATTATAACAAAATGGTTAGTAGTCTAATAGTTTCATTGTTTAATGATAATTTAATTCAACATCACGATCACGATTTGATATATATATATTACCAAGACGGAGTGTGTTACAATGTAAAAATAAAATCTAGGGCGTTCGGGTTTTATTTGTCCCAACTTAAAAATGAATCAATTTGCTAAAACCGGTTCAACCTGAGGTTTGATTTTTATCTTTTTTTTTAATTCAACATTGGAGATGGACCTTATACCACTTAATTCATTAAGTATATATGTAAATAATAATAATAATAATAAATAAATATAAATATAAATAAGGGTTGCACATGACAAAGATATTTATGGTTGATGATGAAGTGAGATAATTGTAGATTGAATAAATATAGAGTTTCCAATTTTCTATAAATAAGTGATTGATACCTACTTAATTGATCAACAATTACAAAAATAAATACAATTGTTTAAATTTTAACAAATTCTAACTTTGGAAATAAAGAGAGGAATGCTAAGGTTCAGTTTTTTATTTGGGAAATTGTACCGAATAGTCCAATTTTACAAAATAATTACAGATTTAGACAAATTTGAAAAAATTTGCATCCATAGTCAAATATACAATATAAATAATATTCATCATACTCTATTATGTATTAGTTATTCAGTATAAAAGTATTACTTTATACCGTATATTTGACTATAGTTGCTAAATTTTTTAAAATTTGCTAATATTGTAAATATTTTATCAAAAAAGGTCTCCACCATATTATTGTCTGTATTCCCAACCTATAGAGTCAACTTACCTAACCATTTCTAACACCTTATAAATTGAATCAAAAGTAATTATAATCAAGTGAGATTTCTTTTTCAATTAAAAGAAACTAAAAAGGAAATAGAGGCAATTGCCAATGGGAGGCAAGTGGTGCACTAATTGAATTCTGTTTTTGATAACAACCAATGAAAGTTTTATTTGTTTATGAATGATGGAGTTGACAAATTAGAGTTTGGTTCAAAATTAGTCAGCAAAAGTCAAAACAACTCCCACTACCAGCCATCCCCTTTAAAGCTTTTTAAACACAAATAAAATATGCTCTTTCTTTAAAAATAAATAAATAAACATTGATTGAGAAACCAAAACCCAACTCTCCTAGAGTTTATTTACAAGAAAAGGTGCAGAGATTGTAAACTACAAATTACAAAAGGTAGGAAAGAAACAGTTCAAAAAATGAAGGCATTCCCAACAAATGCATACAATACATCAAGAAGATTCAATCAATACAAAACATATATAGAATGAAAAAAGAACATCATCATGATCAGATCACCATCCTTGATCAGCAGAAAAGTATAAGGAGATTACCAGTTTCCATGGAAGTGTGAGATCACTAAGTTGAAGCACCATCAATTGATCTCCCACTTTCATGCCTCAGGCTGTTTTCTCTGCTGTATGCTGATTTTGCACCCTGAAAAGTTAGCAACATATGTGGCTCAATCAACGCACGTGTAACATAATCGAACGGAACCGTCTCAAATTGAAGTTTTTATTGTTGCTCTTACTTGGAAGATCGCTCCGAACTTCCTCAGTCCTTTGGCTCGTAGCTTCAGTACGTCCTTCGACACGCTGGGGTCTCTGAGAACCTGAAAGAGATCAGACAGTTAATCAAATATGTACTTGCTGTGAGCCTCACAAGATGACTCAAAGTTTATTTATGTCTGTGAATGTCCAGACCAACTTATACATACTTCGATTATTCTCACGAAACATATTGCCTAACCCTCAACATTTGGATGTCAAAAAACCTGTAGGAAATTATTTACTAAGTAGGCGGCTACCATGGATCGAACTCATAACCTCTTAAATCATCAAGGCCCTCTTTGACCACTCAGCCTACCCACGATGGCCATTATGTTCATTTCCATGAGTAAGTTTATCATTCAACAGTCATCGGTATGGTATACATTTGAAGCCGAAACAAAAACAAACTACACATTTTCTTATAAAACTAATCGAAAGTTCATTACTTCGAGTTTACATTTCCATGGATGTCTTAGCCAGTCTCTTTCTTTTTTGGGATTTAAGGGTTGGAAAGTGGTTAAAGTGAGAAGAATTAATTTCATATATTAGAAAATACTATGTTGGTGTTTTACCAATCTCCAGTCTCCACAGATGCTCGGGTTAGATGAGCGGTAAAAATGACTTCCTAATCCTAGTTCTCATTTATGTAAAAAGCATATTTTTGTGCAAGTTTTGATTGGTAACCCAAAATATATAATATCAAATTCACAGTTCTTAGTTCAACAGTTCTGGGAATGGTAGTTTAACTTAGAAGAAAGTGTGATATTGTGACTCACCGCTTGGCAGACGTGTGACAGTGTAGATTCGATATCGACCACATTAATCTGCCAAAGCGAGTTAAGAACAGCATCTTTCTTCTCTTCAATGGCCTTTGCCAGCTGCTCGTCTCTGTTCTCTCCTTCATTCAACTTCTTCAACTCTTCCTGTAATTGAATCAAAGTAACAGCACCTGCAAAAAAATGCACATGTTAGGATCAAAATTACAGGTTTGAGAGCTTTACAAACAAGAGAGAATAATACCTGAAGCTGCCATCACTTGTGACTTTATCTGGTGTCCTTTATCTCGCACCCACTCTGCTAAAAACGGCACGTTCATATAACGTTTGTCCTTACCGAGTTCCTTAGAAGCTTTCCTTGTGTATATGTATCCAATGGTGTGCAGCATGGTCTCACCAAAAGCTGATTTCAAATAGCTTGTGAGTAATTTGTAGGTAAAAGAAAAGTATTGTTTTTTTATCCAAGCTTATGGAATTTACATAAACTTGAATGCTTTTATAGAGAAAAACATAATGGTTACAACTACAAGTACCAGCATTTGAGAGTCGCCGTGCTTCCGAACTTGCCCATGTCACAAACTCGTCAATCTGACCATCAACGTATGGTTGGAGGTGCCCTTTCAAAAAGTTCACAAGTTTTTCTTCCCTTTCCTTTTGAAACAGCTGCATTTTTACAAATATGGGTAAATGGCATGGCAAAAGTCTGCTTGAACATCTACATCACTGAACTTGTGGAAAAAACATACTGCATACCTTTATCTTTTCCTGAATTCTTTGCTTGCGTATCTCGGGTTCTTGTGTATCTTCCTCAATTTCCAAAGTCGATATTGCAGCCAAAGCAAGCTGACCAACATACTCATCAAAGAACTCACTTCCAAAAAGCATACCGAACACAGCTGCCGGGTCAACCATGGCATCCCTATGAAAAACAGGGATAAAATATCAGGGGATCACCCTATTCATTCTTTTACCATTAGAAGAAGAAACCAAACCAATCGATAAATGGAAAACAGAGCAATCGAGGGAAAAAAAACAGTGAAACATAATTTTAAAATTTATAGCATTACTTTCATTCAACATACAAAAAATAGAATTTAATATTGTTTCTTCATATAGTACTAAAAGAAAAGGCCTAATATAAACTAAAAGTATACATAAAAGATTAAACACCCTGAGCTAAGCTATAACCTCAAGCTTTTAGGTTTATTAGTAGTTAAATATGGATAGAGCCAAATGCTCTGTACTCAAATCCTTGAAGTCTTATTTCCTCCTCTCAATTTATATGATATATCGATGATCACTTATTAAGTCTCATGCTAATGCTAATTTTCGAACCTATAGTTAAGGGAGAATGTTTAGAAAATATCTAGACAGTTAGTAATTTAACAGTTTCCAAACTTGCAAGTTGCAACATAACACCCAGGGATAAATCATTCTGTGCAAAACAAAAAAACAGATACACATCCATACACATTATTAGTTTAAGAAACTCACTGCTGTACTCCTGCCTTCCCATACTTGTCATACGCTTCACGCTTCTCGGGATCACTCAATACCTGATAAGCCTCTCCCAGTACCTTCACAAGAATCATTACGGTCAATTACGTACAGGAGTGAACACCAGGTTTTCTGTTTAACAATAAAACTAACATAGGAGACAACAGGCTTAGTAACTTCATTTCACCTGAAAATTAGCCGCAGCTTTCGGATCTCCTTGATTTTTATCTGGATGAACTATCCTTGCCTGAAATGTAGCATCAAGGATATAAGATATACAAAGTTCCCACCCTAAGATACCCTATGCTCTAAGACATGGGATGTTTAGAGATACTCTCTAAGGCCTTCGAGTAGCCTTCAGATGAATAATCCAAAGAGTAAACCAATACTCCATTATAGACCCAAAGAAAAGAAGAAAAAAAAAACAACAAAAACAACAAAGCACCCTCATTCAGATCATAAGACGTCCTCGACATTGAGGACAAACCCCCATGAGTAGCCTAGTGGTCAATATTGCCTACGGAAACCAAAAGGTTGGGGTTTCAATCCATGATAATCACCTATCTAGGAATTAATTTCTAAGGATTTCTTTGACTTTCAAATATTGTAAGTTCAAACAATGTCCTGTGATAATAGTCGAATTGCACGTAAACTGCACGTATTAGATAACATGGGGGTTCCATCTCAAAACCAAGTGGTGATGAGAGGAGTGACCTACCTATCTTATAAATGCTAGGAGGTCTCTTCACCTGTCCAACCTGTTATCGTGAAGGGAATCACAATTTTATTTTTATGTGACCGAAAACCTTTTTTTTGTTATCCGTGACTGTCCGGGTCAGCTTTCGCGCACCTCGACTAATGTAACGAGACATCCCATTTAGATGCCAAGGAAACCCGTAGGAAATTAATTCCTAGGTAGGTGGCTACCATGGATTGAACTCATCAACTTATGCACCACAAGACCCTCTTTGACCAATTGAGTCACTCCATGATGGTTGACCAAATACTCATTTGTTTTAATGAACTTTGATAACATATTAGATAAGATGTGTTCTATCTTAAAAACAATCGTTGACGAGAAGAATAGCACCTAAATGCTAGGAGGTCTTCTCACTTTTCCAATGTGAGGTCCTCAACAGCCCCGACACTCACCGATATCAAAATAAATAAGAAATGCAGCTAAGACAAAGAGACTAGTTATTGAGTCATGAAAAATCACCTTAACGTAGTAAGCCTTTTTAATTTCAGTAGAGGAGGCCTCAAAGCTGACACCCAATACATCATAATAACCAGTTTCCTTCACCATATCTTATGAATCTCAAAAAAAAACTTTTCAGCTCTCCTGGATGAAGAAAAACCAAACTAAATCAGACCCAAATGAGAAGAAAAAAAACAAATCAAAACCCCATTATCAATAACCACGATGATATCCAGAACATCAAAAGAAAACTAAGAAATCAAATACAAAACTGAACGAAAAACAGAATCAAAAGGAACCCCACTTACGAGATATTGATGAAATCAGATCCAAGCAAAGGAATAATGGGTTTGAAAAATCATATATAAAATCGATGAAGAACAGGGCGGAACGTGGGATTACAGCGGCGGAGGAAGGATCTGAGAAGATGGGTTGCCAACGAAGGTGAAGAAATGGGCGGTGGGAAAAGTGGGAAATCGACAGAAACGCGTTGGAATCTTACAAATGGGCGATTAATTTGTAAGAAAATTAGCTTAATTTAGATGAATTTGATGGGTTCGTTTTTGTTCTTGGCGAGTGCGTTCCGATGTGTCGTTCTGCCTCTCGACTTTCATCCTCCATCCAAGTGTCGTCTCATCATTTTTCATTCCACCTTTTATTGTTGTTTTTGTCTTTTATAAATTACTCATATAAAACAAAATATTTGCAAAAATATTTCTGCATTTTATTTTATAATATATACTTATGAAATTTGTTAGATACGAATATGGAGAAATATTAACTTTATTATTCATCCAACTTTCTAGATACATACAAAATAATAGTAATTTTAAGGATTTTGGGGTACATATCATTATAATAAGCAAATAAGAGTATACATTCAATCCAAATGTATCGACGAATCAATTGCATGATAATGACTAAAATAGTTTGTTGTTTGGTTGTAAATTATTTTAACACCAACATTACGAATTCGATCTTAAGAATTGTGAAAAACAACGTTGTAAATTATATGAAAAGCTAAACATAGGTTGGATTTTACATAAACACTTAGATCCCGATTGATAACCATTTGGTTTCTTATTTTTTGTTTTTCAAATTTAAGCCTATTTTCTCTCAAATTTTCTACAATTTGTTTCATCATTTTTACCATATATACATATTTCGTTAAGAAAGTAGGGGAAGACCAACCAACTTTTAAAAACAAAAAAAAATAGCTTCCCAAAGTTTATTTTTGTTTTTAAAGGTTGGTTAGTATTCTCCTACTTTCTTAAAAAAAATGGATAAATGTTAGGAATGATGAAGCACATCCTAGAAAATTTGAGAGACAATAGGCTTAAATTTAAAAAACCAAAAACAATAAATCAAATGATTATCAAACCGTATCTTAACTATCAATTTTATCTTTTTTAGAAAAATAAATAAATAATAATAATAGCAAAAATATATACGTTTTAAATTTGTCTTTATAGTATATCTATCTTTCAAAGCTAAACACTTTCATTTAAACAATGTTCAATTCAATTTTAAGCACAATATAAATGAATTGTTAGTGACATAACATAAAATTTATTAAAATGATGACTAACTTTAAATTAACTGATCAAATATATAAATTTAAACCGGGGTGGCTTATTCTTAGGGGGGATGGGGGAGGAGAGAGGCTAATGAATCCTTTGACTTGACATGAAATTATGTTGTTTGGCTGTAGTTAAATCACTAGAGGGAGACAAAAATAAGGCAAGGTTAGGGGAAGAAATATTGAAGAGGACAAAGATTGAGAAAGTGTATTGTAAAGGTTTTGATATGCATTCTACCATCGACTACGATGGATCGCAGCATACTCGAGGATATCGTGCAAACTCATATATACCATAGGTCGGATTAGAACCAAAACTCTCGATTTGGATTCCGATCCAAGTTATCGATCCTCATAACTCGGTTTGAACCAGTCTATTTTTCATTATGGTTCCCTATTTGCCCGATCTGCTCTCTTGGTTTCTTTATTCCCACCTTCGTTTGTTCAATTGCAATTTATTGGTTGTTTATATGTTATTTATTTTAAAGCCTTTTTCAACTTATTATTGTGTTTAGGGTTCTATCGTTAGTATAGGTTGTTTTGGTCAATTATTGTTACTTCATTTTTTAGGTTAAACTTGTAAACAAATGTCCAATGGTGATTAAGAACGTTGTTTTATGGATTCAAAAGGTTATTCTTCTCGAACTTACTTTAACTGGTATCATTTATTTCAATCATGAAAATCGACATTAGGTTACCTCTTCAAGTCCATCAAAAAATAAGTTTCAAAATATTATAATGCATTTGTCTTCTCAAGCAGAGTCACAAATCTCCATAAAATTTAAGACTTAATCGAATGGTTTTTTCCCTAATTTATTAAGTTGGGCCGGTGTGTGGTTCTATGAGATTTTAGACTATATCGACGGTTTGGTTTAGACAAACCGGTTCTCTTTCAAAAAAAACAGAAAATAAAAATAAGAATAAAATAAAATAAAAAGTAAAAGTAAAAGACGGGCGCTTTGACCTGGTCAATGGCATGCGCGGCGGTGCGACCAAATCATTACAAATGAATTATTCTCTGCCACGTGTCTATGTGGGCCCTCCCTACATGACTAGCTCCTACATCCCCTACCCGTTCACTATTTGGAGGGTAAAGATGTCAAATCGTCCTAAATCATTTTAATATTATATAAGATGAAAATCGAATTTACAAAAATTATTCAAATAAATACAATAAATCAAGAGGTTATAGGTATTCACCTTAAAATGACATTTTTTTTTTTTTGAGAAGCTAAAATGACATCGACTTAAAAACGGGCCAAATAATCTTTTAGAGATGAGGAGAATGGTTGAAGAAACTCTAAGGTTAGCTCGCAACTATAAACACATTGATGTTAATTGGATTGGACGGGATAATAACATGTTAGGCCATAATATAGTGTAGTTTGTTGTTGTCGAGCTTGAAGAATGTCAATGGATGGAGAAGTTACTAGATTTTTGTGGAAATTGTTATTTAGATTAATTAGTGAAGAATATACGCACTATCTGAAAGATTCAAATTGAATGTATTCGCTATTTCTATTGAAGAACATCAATGAATGTTTCCATGATGTTCAATTAAATTTCCACCGAACAATGAAATCATTAAGACATAGTTTCATTTGGTAAAAAAATTTAAATGTATTAATACAAAATTGAGACTTTATAAAAATAGATAATTAAATATTTTTTATTTTTATCCCTAAACCAAATGTAGGTGGCTAAAAAAATATTAGCAAATTTGAATTAATGAAATTCTTTAATTCTCTCAATTATTCATTTCCAGTTTTATATTTGGCTTTTTTTATACAACTTATGTTTGGCTCTTAAAAAAAAACACATTTTATATTTGAAATAAATTATTATTAACAATGAAAAAACTGGTAAACTTCCATACCCACCACCATTGAAATTTGCGCCACCATAATTATCTTATTTTGGTATAAACTGAATCCACTATCGTTTTACCGGATGAGTGGGTGGAGCAATTGATTATCTGGTGTTAATCCATTTCCATTTCAGGGTTACGAGTTCGATCTATGTAATCGGTATTTGTAATTTCCCTCCCTAATTATCTTGGTTTACAACCAAATAATGAAAGCATGGCCTTACTCACTCTCTCGATAATTATATTTTTTTCATACAACAAAAAAGAAAATTTGTTATTTAATTATACATGGTGTCGATAAAGCTTCCTAGCTTCTTTTGTAGACAAATAAAAATGATTCATAGTAATTTAGAGCGAGGGGTAATTTGGAATAATTTGTTTTGAATTTACGTGTATTATTCTCTGTTGCCGTTATTTGTCTTATTATAAATAATATTAATTACTGATTTCATTACTGCAGCTGGATCTTTCGTCTTCGTCGTCTTCTTCATCTTCTTCATCTTCATCTTCAACCGACGAGTTCTCGCCTGCCACAAATCCTTATTCTTCATCTAATTCTCCACCAAGATTCAACCGCACACAAACCCTAGCTCCCGCATTTCAATTTCTCGATTCCCCCCTTTGATCGGAGCCGCTGCCCGGATCGTTTTCTGTAGGCTTTGATCGGAGCCCCTTCCAGAGCTCGTAGTAGATCCATCGGAGGGAGATTTCGTTTGCGGTCTTGATTTTGCGTCGGATTCTGAGAATGTCTGGACCCTTGGATCGGTTCGCCAGACCTTGTGAGTTTCTTTTGGTTTCTAACTGCTTTGATTTGTTATTCTTGGTTGTTGTGAAATTGGGGGTTTTTGTTCTCGCGGTTTGAAGATTTTGATGGGTTTGGCTTTGTGTTCGTGTTTGCCCTAAAATTAGGGCTTCCCGGCTGAGGTGACCTTTGTTCTGTGGGGGATATTCATGCATGATTCTTAATACACGGCTGGAGGGTTATTTTTTATTTTTTGTAATCTAAGTTATGGGTCCTGTTCGTGAAGACAACCATGGATTCGTCATTGTTTTGTAATTTTATTGGTTTCAGAACGATAAAATTTTCACTATTAGGTTTGGTTATTGTGAAGTTTGTGTATTTAAGTCGGAAGCAATATCTTGGTCTAGCTGCCTTTATTGGGATTTAGTTGATTTTTTTTTAAAATTTTTTTTTTTTGGATACCCATGACTGTCCGGGCCAGCTTTCGCGCATCTCGACTAATGTCACGGGACATACCGCCTGACCCTACAACATTTGGATGTCAAGGAAACCCGTAGGAAATTAGTTCCTATGTAGGTAACCACCATGGATTGAACCTATCACCTTATGCACCTCAAGACCCTCTTTGACCAATCGAGCCACTCCATGATGGTTGATTTAGTTGATTCCTGACAGCCATTTCTCAGTTAGCTGCCTTCATTGGGATTTAGTTTAGATAATTTCTGACAATCTATCTTGGTTGTTTAGTTTAGAGGGCACAATTGGATGGAAATTATGTTATCTTGTTTGCAGCTAACTTCACTTTGTATATAGTTTCAAGTTGATGAAATTCTGTCGTGTCAATTCCTGGAATTTCATTTCCCTCCCCTAAAGGATCGACTATATGGCGAGATTTAGATTTCAGTGTCAAACATTTGTTGGAAGAATACTTTCATGTGTTAGGTTAGGTAGGAAGGTTCTAAATTGGCATTTGAAGTAGTTATTTGGTTTCTTTATATATATAAAAGTAATTAATTGGTCGGAGGTCTCTGCATTTTTTCTTGTTCGGTTTCGTCTTATTTGTTGTGTTTGTGCACACTTATTTATGCATTGCTCTAAATGGTAGGCTTTGAGGGGTTCTCTGGTAGTGATGAAAGAAAAGAAAGGAAATCTGATTTTGAAAACTCAGAGGATGAGAGGAGGACTAGAATTGGGTCTATAAAGATGAAAGCACTAAATGCATCTTCCAAATTTAAACACTCCCTCAAAAAGAAGAGCAGTAGGAGAAAAAGTGATGGTCGGGTGAGCTCTGTGTCTATTGAGGATGTTAGGGATGTTGAGGAACTGCGGGCTGTCGATGCATTTCGTCAAGCACTAATAATGGAAGAACTGCTGCCGGAAAAACATGATGACTATCACATGATGTTGAGGTGTGCAACCTTTTTCTTGCTCTTCATCCAAAAAAATAAAAATAAAATCATATTAAATATCTGTTTTCATTAGCAACTTTATATTAAAGATTTTTTTGAGGGGTTTTCTCTTTGTGTAGTAGTTTGTAGAGTTCATAAGTTTAAAATAATTATTTTTATTATATTTGTGCCCTTTGTCTCACTTGGGATTGTAACTTGTAAGAGCCTTTTGCTTAGAACCCAAACCCATGAAGCTTTTGTGCCTCAGAAAAACATTGTTCCAACTTCATGGTATCCTGACTTGAAGTTCTCTGTTCATTTGATAAGCTGCATAATTTTAACTTATTGTTTGTAGATTGATTATATGCTGGTAATAACCCAATTACCTTTTCAGGTTTTTAAAAGCTCGGAAATTTGATATCGAGAAAGCTAAGCATATGTGGGCTGATATGCTTCAGTGGAGGAAGGAGTTTGGCGTTGACACAATAGGTGAAGTAAGTACAGGTCAAACTTACTATATTTTTTTGGTAAAAAAACTCTTTATTCTTATTATGCTAGCAATTCCCCCAGGACTTTGAATTCTTAGAGAAAAATGAAGTTCTGAGATACTATCCTCATGGTTATCATGGGGTGGATAAAGAAGGAAGACCTGTTTACATTGAAAGGTTGGGGAAAGTGGATCCAAACAAACTTATGCAAGTAACAACTATGGATCGATATATAAGGTACCACGTCCAAGAGTTTGAGAAGAGTTTTGCTATCAAGTTTCCAGCCTGCTCTATAGCTGCAAAGAGGCACATCGATTCAAGCACCACAATCTTAGACGTTCAAGGCGTGGTATGTTGTTTTAGATGTTATTGTAATTTATTACCTGATTGGTTTATGATCAAACCATTTAAATTAATTTTAGCTTTTCCTTTTATTATTATTATTTTTTTAATTCAGGGCCTTAAGAATTTCACCAAGTCTGCTAGGGAACTCATCACAAGGCTGCAGAAAGTTGATGGTGACAATTACCCAGAAGTAAGCAACTTCACTTTTTTGTAGTGACGTCAACATAAAAAACCTATATAATATTTTGAATCTCGAATCTCGATACACCATTGAAATGTATGCTACTGTGAGGTATGATAAATGAAGCTTTAAATTTAGTAGTATTTCTTTCTGCCCAAAGTGTATTCAAATATTCTAACATTGCCACATTTCACTTGGAAAACAAGTCAGAACATGCTAACTAATGAGGAGTAATATATTTTGAATTAAAACCATCTAATTCTTTACCCATTTATATGCATATTTAACTTGAACTTCATATTTCAAATATGACTTAATATTATTTGACTAGTTTTTTTTAGGGCGTTGGATTCTATTCATAATCTTTACATTAAATGTTGTCTCATTGTACTATACAAAGAATTCAATCTCACTAGACATGTCAGGCTTTTGAAGGGTGTAACATACCCAAATGGTCACATTGTCAACATAGATGAAGGACTGAACGGCATATATATACGTATTCAATTCTAAGAAGCTATTTACTTATTCAGTTTTTCTGTGCTTTCTTGGGTTTATAAGGCCATTTCTTTTCCCCTATACATCCTTTTAATGATATCTAGTTTTTATTTTTTTTTGCCATGTTTTTTTGTTTGTGTATCAAGCTTAAGGTAATTATGTTGGTTGACGTATATTATTTATTGACTATTGTTCAGACTCTCAACCAAATGTACATTATCAATGCTGGTCCTGGATTCCGGATGCTATGGAATACTGTGAAGTCTTTCCTTGACCCCCGAACAACATCTAAAATTCATGTATGCAGTAAATTTTCTTATTATTATTCTGTAGTTGTTATTCTAAAATTCTTTTATCTTCTTCAGATTATGTCATCTTTTGCTTATCTTTTTCTATTTAAATTTTTGTTAGGTTCTTGGAAACAAGTACCAAAACAAATTACTTGAAATAATTGATTCCAGGTAATTAGGGTTGATTGATTTTCTGCATACCATATATTATGTCCTTACCCTTTTCTCATTTATTAAATGTCTGTATTGAGTAGTGAATTGCCGGAATTTCTGGGTGGAAGTTGTACCTGTGCGGATTTGGGGGGATGTCTTCGTTCAGACAAGGGGCCTTGGAGAAACCCAGAAATTCTAAAGGTTGATTGTGGCCCTTTGATTTTTTATCATTAGTTTTGATTTATGGGATGATAGTTGAATCAAAGTGCATTTTGGCAGATGATTCTTAATGGTGAAGCACGACGGGCCAGACAGGTTGTAAAAGTTCTAAATAGTGAAGGGAAGGTTGTTGCTTATGCTAAGCCGCATTACCCAATGGTAACCACCTTCTATCTTTCGTAAAACTATTCTGATTTGGGTCTATTTCCATTCTCTCTTTTCAATTTCTATAACAAATGTTGTTCTCGTTTTAATCATCTTATTGTAGGTGAGAGGTAGTGACACATCCACTGCCGAGTCAGGATCTGAAGCCGAAGACATTGCTTCTCCTAAAGCAATGAAGAGCTATTCTCATCTTCGGTTGACTCCTGTTCGGGAAGAAGTAAGTTTTCACATGTTAATTAATAATTGTGGTTGCTAGGGAACAAATGTTGCTTTGAGTTGTTTTAGGGAACAAATGTTGATTTGAGTTGTTTCAAGAGATTATAAACATTCTGCTCGCAATATCTTGAGTTTTAAGATGGGCTTTTATGTGGACTTCAGGTTATAATATAATAATAAATTTTATAGCCGTAGATTTTCTTAACGTTATTTATTGGTTGTTGCAGGCAAAAGTTGGCGGGAAAGGAGCTTTTGCTGCTAGCTTCTCTGGGTATGATGAATATGTTCCCATGGTTGACAAAGCTGTTGATGCTGGGTGGAAGAATCAAGTTTCACTACAACGACCTAGTTCCTCCAAAGGTTAGTAGTCCAACCTGATGAATCGCTACTTCTGTGAATCGTATCGGCCAATTGGTTTTGTTATCTATTGATTAAATCATGTCCACGTTGCAAGGGGCTTATGTCATATAAACAACCCTTTTTGTTTGACTTTAAAATGGACGTCGAGTTCTTGAATTTATTTCGGATCTTTCGTACTTTTATGATCTAGATGATAGTTTGCTCAATGAATTTAAAATTTTCTTTATTTACTACACAGGGGTTCTCCCATTGCCTGGCACTCAGAAAGCACCTGAACCCCTTCATTCTCGAATGTTGTTACTATTCATGGGCTTCTTCATTGCCATTTTTGCTTTTCTCCGTTCACTGGCATGCCGGATAAGTGGGAAGATATTACCTATTGGTCGTCAAAACACTCCAGCATTGTCCCTTGATCAATCGGGCACGGAGAAGAATCGACATCCTTCACCAATTTCTAAATCTTCAGAAGCAGAATTCCTCTCTAATCTAATGAAGAGGCTGGGTGAGCTGGAGGAGAAGGTCGATACGCTTCAATCGAAACCATCCGAAATGCCATATGAGAAAGAAGAACTGTTGAATGCTGCCGTCTGCCGTGTGGATGCCTTGGAAGCAGAGCTAATAGCTACCAAGAAGGTATACTGCTGGGTACTTATCTTTTTAGTTTTGGGTCTTAAACTTCATTAAGCTTGTTGCAATATCCATATATATAGAGAGAGAGATCGTTTTATGCTCTCATGACCCTGTTACGACAGTTGGTTATTTGTCTCTGTCGGGTCGGGTCGTCTCAAGTTTATTTCTTCGTGTTTATGATATCATATCGACATGTAGTCTTAAGTTAGAAATTTTATTGTGTAGGCTTTGCATGAAGCGTTGATGAGGCAAGAAGAGCTGCTTGCTTACATCGATAGCCAAGAGGAAGCGAAGTTGCGGGTAAGTTAGTTAATAAATCAATATTTTTGCTCATTCATTTTTAACTGTCTCCCTTAGAAACCCAGTTTCCTGATTGTGATGTATGCGCTTCCATTCGTTAGAAAAAGAAATTTTGCTGGTAATATGCTGGGTCGTGGTCTCGGGAGATTGGAGGATTCGCTAACCACAGCTGGCTCTCGTCGTCTATCAGCTACGACTTCGAGTTTGAAGGTCTGATTCTCGTCGTTGATCTGGTTGACTTTAATATTTGAATGATGTGATTATCTGATGATGAGGAAAATGCATACGCATAATTTGTGAAGAAATTACAATGTGAAAGTTTTCATGTCTAAAAAAGAATATGTATTTATTCAAGACTTTTGTTCTGTATATTCTTCTACCTTCATTGCAATTCTGCACTGTGCACCTTGGTTGGTAAAAAAAATATTTTCTTAAAAAGAAAATATTATTAACCATACCCAAGGAAAGAAAGGACAGAGAGTTTGGACATGAGAGTAGTAGTTATGAGGGGGAGTGGTTACGAAGGGTTTGGTAAAGATAAAATGTTGTTTGGATCGAAGAAGTGATTGTGGCTAAAATTCTTATTTGAATAGATGAGTTATGAGTGATTATGATAAAAACTCTCGTTTTGCCAATAAGAGCATTACTTAGACTATGTAGGATTTCTTAGAAGTGGGAAATAACAAGGCATTATTATGATAATATCCTTGTCAAGTATTTTTGTTTTGCTGTATTATAATTTTTGTTAGGTATACCAACTTTAGGACCTCCTATTAAAATTATAGCATATTTTTATCAAAAAATTGTTTATACCAAAATTTTGAGTGATTGAACTCAAACAATAACTAGTGATTGAACTCAATCAGTTTGTTAATGTCCCGTTTGATAACCATTTGATTTTTGAAATTTTAGCTCAATTTTTAAAAACAAAAAAAAGTAGCTTCTAAAAGTTTGTTTTTGTTTTTAAAAGTTGGTTAATATCCTCCTATAAATTGTAGAAAGGGTGAAAGACATTGTAGTAAATTTGAGTGAGAATAAACTTAAATTTTAAAAACAAAAAATCAAATGGTTATCAAACGAGGCCTAAGTGATTGAGCTAACTGATCGAGTTCAACCAATAACTAGTGATTGAATTCTGATTAAAATCAAGTACCAGTTTTTTGGTATATGTGCAATTATTTTCAGTTTTGCTCTATAGATATAATTTTTTAGCCAATTTTTGTTACACATAAAAAATTCCCAACTTAAAAAGTAGATATCATCATTCGAAATTATTGATGAATTAAATATGTGAAAGTTAGTTATCCGTTTGTTAATAATAACCGTATGAGTTAAGTGATTGATTGAACAAAAAAATTATATTTATCCATGAAATTAACTATACGTACTTGATCTTTAGCTATTTTATAAACTACATAAGATTATTTTTTAAGTTTTGTCAACTATATAAAATAAATTATAATTTTTAAAATTAGAAATTCAAATTATAAAGACTAAATTTGTAAATATGAATTTTAACTTACTTCCCACAGTCGAGACCACATTTATCTACGTTTTGTTGGATTTTAAAATCAAGTAAGTGAGAGAAGTATTTTTATTTTTAGTGGAAAATAATAAAACCTTCATGTGCCGACCTAATTTAGTTGTTTTTTTTTTTTAATTATTATTTTTTATTTGAGGAAAAGTTATTTGGATTTTAAAAATCAATTAAGTGATGCAAATGTTTCTCATAGAAAATGCAGTTTTTATGATTTTGATGTTACATTCACAATCATTTCCACAATGTTATTTAGTAGAAACATATTGAAGGTAAACTTTCCCCTTTTTTCCTGCTTACGATTATGTTCAATAATTATGATTTAATTGTGCTAAATTATCAATCAACTAAAAAATTTAAGCAGATAAACTTAGTTATAAACGTGAACATTCTCTTTTACTTATAGGTTTGAAATTTTAAAAAGGTAAATCGACTAAAATTTAAGTTTGTGATTTCTTACTTTAATTTCATATTGAATTATGATAAAACTAAACAATCAATTCAAAAGTTTGAATTAATAGGTAAAATAAATTTAATTATATCAATTAAAACATATCTATAGACCACAATTACAACAAATATAAGCACATTTAAGAATATCACCATTATGCCACTATTCTTAATTATATTAATTTTAAATATTAAAAATAAAGGTAAAAAAACACATACTTTTTTTACAGGTTGAACAAATGAAGATCAAAACATAAACATTCAACTTTTATAAAAATAATAATAATTATTATTATTGCCTGATCCACAGAGCTATATGCTCTTTGATTGACATAATAATATATATAAATTTTTTTAATTCATAAGTTAAAATAATACATTCCAAAGTACAAATCAATTGAGCAGTGAGAAACAGAGGAGAGAGAGATAGAGATGGAAAGATACATATAGAGAGAGAAAGAGGAGGGAGAAACTCTTCCTCTCAAATATATATCTTTTTTTTTTTTCTTTCTTTTTTTTTTTTTATAATTTTTTTTTGGAGTTGTTTTTTTCAAGCTCCTATATATAATATAGATATATGCTAACCATCAATATATAATCACTTTCACCAGAGAAATGGGATCTGCAAAATCACAATAATAAGAATTCAAATACAAAGTTAGAATTTCAAATATATCATAATGTTTTTTTGTTAATGAGACAATGGTAGATGTATATATAGCTTCCTTACCATCTTCTTCTTCTTCTTTCTCTTTTCGATGTAGTCGGCCATCTCTGCCTCTCGAGCCAGAGAATCCTCGAGTGCCTATCGAAGAATTTCGAGAAAGATCACACCATATCAACTTAAGCTTTTGAGTTTCGTAACAAATTTCTCATGATGTTTTATATAATTGTGAATGTATGCACCTCGATTAATTTTACAGAATAATATTCTAAAGTTGATGGTCAAATAATTTTGTAGAAAATTAGTTCGTGGGTAAATCGTCATCATTAGACGGAACTCATTTTCTCATAGTTTCTCAAATCTTTTTGTCAGTTCAATCTAGTAGGCTTTGTATTCAAATATATCATCATAGTAATCAAAGATCTTATGTTCACATTTACTAAGACACCGTTTGATAATTATTTCGTTTTTGGTTTTCTATTTTTGTTTTTGATATTTTAAAAACAGGTTCGTTTGATAACCAATTTTAAATTTTATTTTTAAAATTCTAAAAACATTTTTAAAATATTAAAAGAATTATAAAATCTAAAAAAAGTAGCTTTTAAAAACAAGGTTTTGTTTTTATTTTTAAAAAGGTATCAAAGAATCAAGAATAAATAGTAAAAAACTAAAAAATGCCAAGTAAAATGTGAAATCTGAAAACAAAAAACAATTATCAAACATGTTTTTTGGTTTTTAGTTTTTAAAAACAAAAAACTGAAATGAGTTATCAAACATATAGTGTTTTTATTTTTCTCAACAAAAAACCAAAAATCAAAAATAAAAAACTAGAAACAAATAAACGAAAAACGAAATAGTTATCAAACGGGCCCTAAATTATGGTGAACTTATCATTTAACATAATTAAAATTTTGTGTTCATTATGCAAAATTTATCATAATCTATCAACTTCATAAGATTATGAATTTAAATAAATGGTATGTATATATATATATATATACCTTCTTGGTTTCTTGTAGATCTTGTTCCAAAGCTTCAACTTTGGCCAATGCAAAGTTGAGCATTTCCTCCTTTTCGGGGGGCATGACGGCGGGCTTATTGTTGAGAACATTGACCCTCTCTTCGAGCTCGGCCATGCGTTTCATCATCGTCATGTAGTCGCTAAGAGGCACGGCGGCGGGGGACGGTAGCGCCGGATGTCTCGCCATCGAACCGTCGTAGTAGACAGTGCTGCTGTAGATGGCTGCCTCTGTGAGCTTCCTTGGCATGGTTCTAGTCAGTCTGACCATGGTCACAATCCCCATTACTACAGCCATTATTCCTCCAACTATTTGGTTGCTGAACCCTTCTGGGACTTTGTAGTTTTCATGCCCTGTAAATGGATCTGATACAACACATGATGGAACAAACCACAACACACATGAGACTACTCGAATACCGCTTCAAAGTTTTGTTCGGATCGTTATGATCATGTTCATCTTTTTCGTGAGTGTGCAGGTCAGCTCATGCTTATCTCAATTATTCTTACGAGATATAAGGTAGGACTCTATAATATTTGGATGCCAAGAAAACTTATAGGAAAATATTTTTCTAGATAGGTCGGCTACCATATATTGAATCTATCATCTCTTAATTATTTAAGACAATCAATGGACCTCTCTATGAGAATTCGTTTTCTGTTTTCTGTTTCTTGTTTTTCGTGATTTGCCTATGAATAAACAATACATGCATGTTTATTTTTTGAGGATTCCCTATTAGAAAAGCGAAACTTCATAACATTCTTAAGATAGACGACTACTCATCTTCTTACTAACTAGTTTTGAGATAATACTTGATATGGTTTCAGAGTTCATTATATACTAACGGTTATTCAGTTCAATAGAATGAAATTGAGATCTGATATGAAAATGATGAATCTAAATATGCGGAGAATTTCATATCGAAAAAGTAACGAGAGCTCTTAACATTTATGGAGACAGTTGAATGTACCTTTGGATAAAGTGTATTGATTAGTTGCAATTCCCCAACTTGGATCCACACCTTTATCCACCATAGGAATGAACTTATCATATTGATTCTCACAACCATTATTTTTTGCCATTGGAATCTGCAACATGATTATAAAAAACACCCAAGAATCTCAAAAAGTTTTCATTTTTCTTTACAAGAATCCAGTTTTCTCAAATGGGGTTCTTCAAATTTTTTAACCTGAAACTTACTTCTTCTAAAACAGGGGCCAGTTTTGCTTGCTTTGGGGCTGATTCTGCTGCTGTTGCTGCTTCAGGAGCTGCTTCTGAGTTTAATGAACCACTTCCCTGCAAGTTTTTTATTTTTATTTTTATTTTTTTTAGAAAAAGATGCAAAATTTGAAGGATTTATAGAAAAAGATGTTTGTTTTGATCATTATTTGCCTTGGTTGCTGTGTTTTCATCTTCAGAAATGGTATTCTCTTCAATGTTTGACAGTGATTTTCTTCTGCATTTTCCTTCCCCATTTTCAACCATCTGTAATTTCATCAAAGAATCAATATCTATATATTATAAGCAGATTCTTTTATTTATTGGGTTTTGATTTAAAAAGCAAAACTCATGAATTTTTAGGGGTGTTTGGGGCAAGAAGAATGAGAATCAATGGAAAACAAGGGAAGAAGAATATGACAAAAAATGATTATCTGTGCTTGAGACGAAGAAAATGATTATAAAGAATTGTTACTTATGTATGAGGCGAAGATAATAAGGATCAAACGAATGAAAATAGTTATGAAGAAGATAAAAGGAAGTTATGAGAAGAATAAAACGCAACTGTGAGAAAAATGAGATTATGGGAAAAACGATTCTCGGTGGCCCAAATATGGATAAGAGAATCATTCTTCCTATAACCATTCTTATTCCCCTGAACACTCTTTTAGTGTCAATGTGTATTGTTCGTTTTCTCCTAAAAACCTTTGATTTCATGCTTGCACGACGTACTAATATGTTAGATGTACACAGTACAACTTAGTAGATAAGACACACATTATCATCCAAAAGAAGACTTATAGTTCACATTTCTGTAATTTTTGAATCAAAAACAAAAACGACACACGATCTATAAATCATATACGACTAGCATGTCATGTAAATGTTAAACGAACACGATGCCGACACTGACGCCGATAAATAAACAAAAAGAAGAAATTTATCAAGGATTTTTAAGGGTGTTTGGAGCAAGAAAAATGAGTGATTATGGAAAAGATAAAAATTAGAAAAAGAATATAAATGAGAATGATTATGAAAAGAACAATTATGGATAAGACATATTATCATCTACCAAACTTATGGTTCCTGATTCTGTATTTTGTTGAATAAAAAACATAATCGAGCATGCGATCTTCAAATCATACACGATTAGCATGTCATGTAAATGTTAAACGAACACGCCGCCGACGTCGAATCCGGTAAATAAACAAAAAGAAAGAAGAAAAACATTAGAAAAGTAAGTGTTTTAGTGACCTTGGCAATGTCTGGGTCATTCCATGGTCCCTTGTCTGATCTCATGCATCCACCCTTGTCAGCACAGGTGCAAGAACCTCCAAGAAACTCTGGAAGTTCACTGGTTTACAAACAAAAACAAATTCAAAATTCAAAATTCTTAGATTTTTTATTTTTTTAATTTAAGTTTGTTTTCACTCAAATTTTGTACGAAAAGGTATCATCGCGGAAGCATTTGAATCATAACAAGATTCCAGAAAACAAAACAAAATTTTAAAAGCTACTTTTTTTTTCAGTTGTTAAATTTTGGTTTAGTTTTCAAACACGTAGTTAAAAAATAGATATCTGATAGAACCTGAATCTATTGATAACAATTCAAAACGAGAATACACGATAAAACAAGTAATTTGAGGTACATTGACCCTCCCTGACTCTTGAGATCTCTCCACTAACTATCGTTCCCTATTTCTAACTTATAGACAACTAATCCTCTAACTATGCTCCTAATATATTCTTAATACTCCTAAGGTCCAAGGAAACAGTACGTTAAAGTAGTCGTTGTAGGTTTAATTTTTCAAAAACAAAAAAAAACCAAAAAACAGATATCAAACCGATCTTAATTTGGATCATGAATGTCAAAGAAAAAAAAAATCTAGTATTTCATTTGAAAAAACAAAAACCTGGCATCAATGATTTCAAGCAACTTGCTCTGATATTTATTGCCAAGAACATTGATTTTGGCAGTGGTTTTTGGATCAAGGAATGATTTCACAGTGCTCCACAGAAGCCTGAATCCAGATCCAGCATTGATGATGAACATTCTGTTCAAAGTCTTTAACCAAAAAACACAAAAATCAAGGCCATTATCTTTCCAAAGAAAGAAATAAATTTCAAATCTTTTCAAATGGGTACCTCTGGATAGTTGTCACCATCAACTTTCTGCAGCCTTTGGATGAGTTCCCTAGCAGATTTGTTGAAGTTTTTGAGTCCCTGCAGGCAAATTTTTGTCATCGTTGAAGTCTCGGGAAAATAAGAATCGGGAACGTTACGAAACGAGTGTTTTTTGTTTTTTACGTACCACTCCTTGGACATCCAAGATGGTTGTGCTCTGATCAATGTGCTTCTTTGCTGCAATGGAGCAAGCTGGGAACTTCAAGACAAAGGTCCTCTCGAACTCTCGGACGTGATAATTGACGTATCTGTCCATGGTGGTCACTTCCAAGAGCTTGGTGGAATCGACTTGCCCAAGCCGTTCGATGTACACGGGTCGTCCGTCTTTGTCGATTCCATGGTGACCTTGTGGATAGTACTTTAATACTTCGTCTATTTCCTTGAATTCAAACTCCTGTAATGAATATGAACAAAAGTTAAGGCTGTGTTTAGAACACCGGTTAAGTTATTTTAAACAGATTATGTTCACGTTGGTTATTATAAACTATGTTTGGGATCCAAATTGTTAGGAAAGGTTAATGATAAACAATATTGGAGTGCAGATTATTGCATCATGAGTTATAATAAACGGTGTTTACGGTGTTAGTTATTATAACAAGGAAGCTTGGGTTTGTATAAACCCAAACCTGCCGGTTATTTTAACCGTTGGGCTCAACTCCTATTTGCATAAACGACCCTCCAAACACGGACTAAGCTGCTTTCAATTTACATAAACTTTTAAGTTTAGTAGTAGTTTTGTTCAAAATCTAGGAAACACACAAAAAAAGATTAAGAGAAATGGTTGATTGCCAAAAGAGCATGCTCGTACAACCTAAAGATTAAGATGTTATAGGTTCGAGTCCCCTTTCCCAACATGAATTTATATTTTGTTTGCTAACCTCCATTATAGTGTCAGATCCAAACTCTTTTCTCCACTGAAGCATGTCAGACCACATCTGTTTTGCCTTGTCAATGTCAAACTTTCTAGCCCTCAAGAACCTGAGCATCATGTGATGGTCATCATGTTTTGAAGGCAAAAGCTCTTCCAATATCAGAGCTTGGCGGAAGGCATCTACTGCCTGCAATTCCTCGGTGTCGATCTCATCTACGATCGACACCGACATCACTCTGCTGCTGTTTCTCCTACCTTTCTTCTTCATCGAATGCCTGAACTTGTTCGAGGCATTGATCGCTCTCTGCTTAAAAGACACGAGCCTCGTCTTCCTCTCTTCCTCCGACATCTCAACCTCGTTGGCACCTACAAAAAACACAAGACATGCCCCGCGCTAGGCGCTTTGAATTCGATCACACAACTCCAAGACAATAAACTAATGATTAGCAAAGTTGTAAAGACAGGAACAATTTTGCTCCTCTTCTTCCTTTTGGTGAAGAACATACCTTTGATCTGTCGGTCGTGAGGTTCCGACGTGGCGTCGGACATTGTTGCTATCCTAAGCGAGGCCTCTCTCTGTGTGCCTATACCTTCCATATCAAACACATTAAACCTACATCAAAAGTCTCAAACACATAACATTAAGAAGAAAAAAAAAACATTCCAACTCTTTTTTCATATCATCTCAAATTTTTTAAAACAAAACAAAAAATTGTGCAGATAAATGAGATAGAAAACTATAAACTCTAATAAAAAGGACAATTGTCCTATTCTTTGCTCTATCCTTTCCATCTTCCTTTTCTTCATTCCTCGCTCCGTCTTTGCATGGATCGAGAGGATGCCGAAGAATACGACGAAAATGACAACAAATGCAATAGAAGAAAACAACAAGAAAGGAGATAGAAAAACATACCTTTGGCAAGAGTGTAGGAGGGGAAAAAGAGGATGATAAAAAGAAGAATCCTTTACTAAAAATAGGCCTCAAAAAGATTTCTGGTTCATCCAACATTGACACAGTCTTGAAATCAAACTTTAAAAACAAAAAACAAAAAAAACAAAAAAACAAAAAAGTTTCATTTTTACCTCCTCTTTTGTTGGAGCCAATGGCAAAACCCAAGCCAATCCACTAGTTCATTAACTAACTTACCCAACTTTTTTCCCCCTTAAAACACTATTTTCTTCAAAAAACAGTTTTATGTGTGTTTTTTTAGTAAAGGAAAATGTTAAGAAGTAAAAAGTCAATTGGTTTCAATCTCATCATGGTGCTCCATATTTGCAGCCATGAGCTGTGATGGAAAAAAGGTGTAAGATTTTATATTAAAGAATTGAATATTGAAGGACCCTTAATTGTTAAGTGTATTATTGTTTTGGAAAATGGTTTCTTTTTTATGGGGATTATTTTATCATTATTTTTTATGAGGTTGTGGGGGGCAACAACATAATTCACTATAATTGATTTATTCAAACAGCACAAAAGCTAGAGACATCTGTTTTATGACAACCATCCCATGATTGTTGTGTCCAAATCTTATTTGGCATATTCTGTTAGATGTAAAAAAAATTGGTATAAGATTATTTGTTGTTATCATCGATTAAACCTATCACTTCTTAGATTTCAAAATTTTACTTAATCATAAGATTAATTCACATTTTTCTATTTCTAATGTAAATGAATTGGTGCATATATTTGTTTAGCGTCATACTTCAATAAATATAATGTGTTTTTCATGACCTCCCATAATATGTTGCCAAACAAAAAAAACATATGAATGGATGTCAGATTGAAAATAACTTGTCAAACTTGAATGTAAATTAATAACAACAGTAACTAGAAGTCACGAATTTGAATTATACCCTAAAAGTTTAAATATGGAGAGCAAACAATATGATGTGTGATTTATAATCGAGAAGTCCACAAATTAGAATTACTATCTAAATATGTTTTTTTTAATACAACAATAATATTTAAGATGGTAAAATTTAAATATATAACTTTTAAGTCACTACATATATTTTGACCAACCAAATATTATTAAAAAAATATGACAAAAAATTAATTCAATCAAACTAATTAGATGACTTCCATAGTGATTCTCAAAAAAAAAAACAAAAAAAAAACTTCCATATAGTTAACAGACTAAGGGAAATTGATTAAAACAATAAAAAATTAAATATTATTTTTGAAGGATAAATCAACAAATTTGATTGGATAGAATTGTCACCTTTTTCCCACGTGTGTGTGTGTTTGAAATAGTAATTTCACACGTGCGAAATTCAATCCATAAACCTAGAATCAAAGAGAGCTTAATCAGTGAGCAATTCAGGCAATGGCGGCTGCAAATCTGTACTCTCCTTCACCTTCTTCTCTTCCAAACACTCTCAAACACAGTCTCAATTCAAACCCATTCGCCCATTTCCCCATCCGATTTCCCAAACCCTTATCCAGAAATCTCACTCTGAAATCAGTTCTTGCCCAAAACCCAGCATCCACAGCCCAATTCCAGCATTGTTTCTCCAAATCCTCAGATGGGTTTCTGTTTTGCGAGGGGATTAAGGTGCAGGACGTCATGGAATCTGTCGAGAAGCGCCCCTTTTACCTCTACAGCAAACCCCAGATCACTAGAAATGTCGAGGCTTATAAGGAGGCTTTGGAAGGGCTGAACTCGGTTATTGGTTACGCCATTAAGGCTAATAATAACTTGAAGGTTTTGGAGCATTTGAGGAAGATGGGTTGTGGGGCTGTGCTTGTTAGTGGAAATGAGCTTCGGTTGGCTCTTCGTGCTGGTTTTGACCCCACCAGGTGAAAATTCCATAGTTTTCCTCATCATCGTATTTGCAAAATCGGAGCTTAGCTCCAATATAGTCGGGGTAACCACGCCCGTATTGAAGGAATGAAGACACTGAATGCGTCTATGAATTAATGTCACATGTTAGCCTCGAACATGAGACCTTGGGGGCGTACGCCTTCAAATTTCATTGTTTTCCTCATTATTGTATTTGAGATTATTTTGATATCCATGAGTGTCCCGGCAGCTTATAGGCCACTGGGACTATTTAACATTTGGATGTTAAGGAAACTCTTAGTAAAATTGATTGAATCCATCACCTTTTAGTTATTTATGGTACTCTTGACATGTTGGTTTGCTATTTGAGATTATAAGACAAAGTTTGCTGGTTACAGGGTTATAATGAATCATGATTGTTTACTAAGCTGAGCTTCTATTTTTTTTATTAGTTATAACTTATATTGCTTTCAAAGTTTTTTTTTCTTAGAGAAAATGAGCTGCGGCCTATTTTTTTTTTCATTTTTTGGACTGATTTTTCTTTCATGATTGGTTTACAGATGTATTTTTAATGGTAACGGTAAGCTTTTGGAGGATTTGGTTCTAGCTGCGGAAGAGGGCGTTTTTGTCAATGTGGATAGTGAATTTGACTTGGAAAATATTGTGGCTGCTGCGAGAATTGCTGGAAAGAAAGTTAATGTTTTGCTTCGAATTAATCCGGATGTGGACCCTCAGGTATTTGATTCATTACTAGTTATTATCGGTGTTTTTAAAAGCTCAAGGTGCATTAAAGCACAATAGCTTACTCCGGGACTTAGTCACAAGGTGTAAAACAATGCTAACTTTTTTTGTCAGGCGCATCTCATTATAAATAAGAACATTTATAAAGAAGAAATAACATGGTTGAAGTGAGAATATTAAAAAGAATACTCTAAGGGTTATTTGACCACTAGGCCAATCCAAGATGGTTATGGAGTTATTATTATTATTATTTTGTAATTACTCTTTAGGTCTTGTTTTACTTGATTGGACCCCCTTGCTTTAACAAGGGTCCCCCTTTTGAGTTTTGACAGTTAGCTTTTTTGTATGCCCACGTCTTTTATCTTTTGTAAATAATAGATGGTTTGAATGAGAGGCTATAGATCAGTTTCTAATACAGGAATGAGTAAGAACACCTATTGATGAAGCTAATTTTATATCGAAAAGCTTGTATCTATTATCAAGTCAACGTTACCTCAGACAATTATCATGACACCATAAAGGCTTGCCATTTCATTCTAACCATTCCCTTTTTGAGATTAAAAAAGAAAATGATGCTGGGTACATGTTAAGTTTATGGTTTGTCGTTGGTCTTATATTCCGGAGACTTGTAACCACTTGCATCTGTTTAATGAAAATTATGGCTAAATAGTGAATGATAGTCTATTAGCCTTGTGTTTAGAAAGGCCCCCTGTCCTCTCTGCACCCAATGATTTTTTTTCCTTATTGACTTTTATATATATATATATATATATATAGGAAACATAAACTTCCATTGATATATGAAAATTACAAAAGATCAGTCCATGTTAATTACAAAAAACTATGCCAGTTGGATAATAGTGTAGAAAAACTATAATCTTTAAAAGGTTGTATACTATGTTTCCTTATTGATTCTTTTATTGTTAAAAAATTGACTGCTCACTTTTCCGCATTTCTGAATGATAGCATTCCTTCATTTTCAGTTTTCACCACTAAATCCATCTATTATTAATGATGGTTGTGTATACTGTTTACTTAGGTACATCCTTACGTTGCCACTGGCAATAAAAACTCCAAATTCGGTATTAGAAATGAGAAGTTGCAATGGTTTCTTGATGCTGTCAAGGCACATCCTGATGAGCTTAAGCTTGTTGGGGCTCATTGCCATCTTGGTTCCACCATCACCAAGGTACGCTATCGACAGTTATGTTTCATTTTTGTTCAGTTAGTAGTATAGCTCAAATCATAGATTAGGAACTTGTATGTGCCGCGTCCGACGACTATATCTAACATTTGTACATATATTTACGTAACGTTCATGAGATGTTGTAACTGTTCTGGGTTGCCATTTTATAAAATTAATTATTTTATCGCCATTTATCTCTTGTCTTATTTACTTTTGTTCTAGATTATGCCTGCCTATGCTTCTTCTCTTTTGATTGTTCTTTTCTTGTTGGAGACTGATATCATTTGTCTTCATGATAGGTGGACATATTCAGAGATGCTGCAGAACTAATGGTCAACTACATTGACCAGATCAGAGATCAAGGTTTTGAAGTTAATTACCTAAACATTGGAGGTGGACTTGGGATAGATTATTATCATGCTGGTGCCATTCTTCCTACGCCAAGAGATCTAATTAATACGGTCGGTCGTTATTTTCATTTCTCAAATTTTAGAATTACTATCAACATTTTACATATATTTTGTGTTTTAATTTTATTTTAGTCAACAATAACATAGTTGTGGCTCTGTGGGCATTGAACACCAACAGAGAAATAGAAACAGAAATAGATTGGTCATTTGAAAAATATATATACTGTTGGGTTTATCTTTTTTCCCCATTTGTCAACTTGGTATGGTATCCACCCTTAGTTACTCAGAATTGAGATTTTAATTGTTTGGTACATGGGATGAGGCTATAGATCACATTATCTTCTCAATTTTATGCTTCATTTGCTATGCTTCCAATTCAATATGATGGTTCATGGAGATTATACTTTTCTAGGATTAATAATTTTTTCACTGCAGAGTATCCCTTAACCCCAAGGGGCAGCCTCTTTGATAGAGGTTTAGGCTCTCTAAGGTATGCTTCATTAGAGATCTCAAATTCGAAACTCACGAGTGAGCTTGCCTTAATTATAAAATCTCTTGTTGTCTTCTAGATTTGGGCCTTGGGATTGGCGTGGGTGTCCCATGTATATAATAGGGATGTATATAATAGGGTGAAGCTCTGATTCCTCGTTGTCAAAAATAATAAAGTATCGCTTAATTTAATTTCTTTGTACCTGGTTTTAAATTATAGCTATTGGGTTGAAAACACAAAATTGGCCATAACTTGCCTGTCAAGTATGGTAATATGAAAAGAATTATTTGCTTTTTTGAAATAACGGTGTCAGTTTGTCAACATTTTCAATAGTGGCTGCCAATGCAGGTACGGGAGCTGGTCCTTTCACGAGATCTTAATCTAATCATCGAACCTGGAAGATCACTTATTGCCAATACTTGCTGTTTAGTTAATCGAGTAACGGGGGTCAAAACTAACGGGACTAAAAACTTTATCGTAATTGATGGAAGCATGGCTGAACTTATCCGACCTAGTCTTTATGATGCTTATCAAGTAAGTTTCCTCTAGATAATCATATCTTGTTGTTAGATATATTAATTGTGCTTTGGGATGAAAAAGCCAATGTTGATGAACATCTTGGGCAACAGTCGTCTAGGACTTGAGTTTTCAGTTTTCAAAAAAACATGTTGGGTGTTATATATGTCGGCAATTTTTCGCGATAATTAGATCAACTTGGCATTTGATGCAGCACATAGAGTTGGTTGCTCCTTCATCACCTGATGCAGAGGTCTCGACTTTTGACGTGGTAGGCCCTGTCTGTGAGTCTGCAGATTTCTTAGGGAAGCAAAGGGAACTTCCAACTCCAACCAAGGTAGAATCTTACCCTTTTATGGACTGATCACATCCATGGGGTGGTTCTGTGTAATACCCATGAAAATTTGAGAATGTGATTTATATTTGCAGGGGGCTGGTTTGGTTGTCCATGATGCTGGTGCTTACTGCATGAGTATGGCCTCAACTTACAATCTCAAGATGCGTCCTCCCGAGTACTGGGTAAGTCATCGCGCCTGCCACGTTTCTTTTCACATCGTATGATTTCTCTTTGAGAAAAATACATTTTTAGTCCTTAATATTTTAGTAATGCTCGAATTTAGTCCATGAGATAACATAATCGTTTGTTACATAACATAATGTTGACTAGACTAAATAATGACTAGACTAATTTTAAATTCCAATATATCGATGAAATGGTTATTTTAGTCTGGGTGTAAATTTAATTTTTAAAGTCCCGTTTGATAACCATTTGGTTTTTTGTTTTTGGTTTTTGAAATTTAAGCTTATTCTCACTCAAATTTTCTACAATGTGTTCCACCATTCTTACCACATATCCATCTTTTTTTAAGAAAGTATGAGAATACTAACCAACTTTTAAAAACAAAAACAAACTTTTGGAAGCTATTTTTTTTTGTTTTTAAAAGTTGGTTAGT
>JBBMEF010000003.1:2185835-2204370 GCA_037832685.1 Sicyos baderoa
TAAATTTGAAAAACCAAAAACAAGAAACCAAATGGTTATCAAACGGGGCCTAAATGGTTATCAAACGGGGCCTAAATGGTTATCAAACGGGGCCTAAAAGAAAACAAGTATAAAAGTGAACTAAAAGAATACACAAGGATTAAAATTGAGCATAATTGAAATGTCAGAAGTAAAAGTATTCAATTTTAAAACATATGGACCAAATAGAAACTAGACCCAACAAAAAAAGTATTTTTCCCTTTCTCTTTTTATATGTCGCCTTGTTTCTCTTCTTTTGGCATCAAACTAAAAGCAAGATCATTTTTTGATGGCTCTGTAAGTTTTGCTGGTTTGGTGAGGTTGTCTGATCCGATCTCAATTGATTCTTTGAATATAGGTTGAAGAAGATGGATCGGTGTCCAAAATCAGGCACGGCGAGACATTTGACGATCACCTCCGGTTCTTCGAAAATCTTTAAATGGAGACTCGAGTTCATTCCTTTCCCTTTTGGTCTGGTGTGGCCTTTCCTCCATGTATGTTTTTGTGTTTCAACTGATCAATCAACCTGCTGCCCAATGTTGACTTGTCTTTTTTCTAGAATGACAGTTCTTGAACTTTTATAAACTTTTAAAACAAATAAAAATGGTTCATGTTTCTTATCTTATGATGCAAGATGAAAAACAAAAAGCACAAGAACTCCTCCTGCTCGAGGAGCGACCTTGTACTTGGGATCTCTAAGGTAGGTTTCCTTAAAGTCTTAGGTACCCACGAGAAAGCTTAATTGTATAATCAGATTTTGGGACACGCACGAGTGGCCCTTGGTTATGTAGCATGGCAAAGTTTTGATTACCGATTACATAAGAACTCATTGTCAAGTATGGTGGGATAGTTTCTCATTTAGGGAAAATGGTAGCAGAAAGCAAATATGAAAGGGAGAATTTAAAGTGATGCTCTAAAGTAGAGGGGAAATTGTTGGTTCTCAAGTCCATGGTGGTGGTCTCTGATTGCAAATAAGGAGAACACAGTGAGAGTTGTCAAAACTAAAACTTGAATGTTTGAAACCTAAATGAGAAAGCTCAATGGTTGTGTTTGAGCTCTATAGCAAAGGTATTCATCGGTCGATGTCGGTTTTTGGTGAAAATTGACTCCGAAATCGATCGGTCGGTTTTCTTAAAAAAAGAACCAACGAATGAATTGCTAAAAGATATAGTTGTATGTAATTATTGGTTGGTTCGGTCGTTTTTTATTATTATTATTTTTAAATAAAATGGTTAACCAATCGACCTATTTTTTGGTTTTATATTACTCAAACCAAAACTGACCAACGGACCTTGACTTGTTATTCTTGTAGCTCATGCCATATTCAATTGATTTCAAAATTTAGAGATAAATGTTCTTCAAACTATCACATTGTTTATTTTTACAGTAATTTATTGTTGTACCCTTTGAGCCTTGAGGTTGAAAATAGGAATTGTGTGGATAAAATAAATTTTAATAAAGTCAAGTCTAATAAAAATAAATAAATACTCATAGATTTTCTTCAACAATTGGGACCAATAGTTTGTGATTGATACTTTCCAAGTATTCTTTTTAACTTTAGCCAAAATTTCTAAAGGTAGATAAAGGAGAGAAGTAAGAAAGTCCAAACATCATATCTTTATTATAGTATATTGTCTACTTTTTAACCATGTTTAAAAAAAACAATCAAACTTTGAAAATAATAATAATTTTTTTTTTTTTTTTTTTAATTTGACTAACTTTGTGTGTTGGTATCCAGAGATTATATGATCAATAAATTAGTTCGATAAATTGTTGTGTTATGATTGTATTTCATCTAGTGGCACTCTTCATAAGTTGGAGAAATGAGAGCCATTTTAGAATTGAATTCGTGATTGTAGTATTTTGAACTGAATTACTACCAATTAATGAAACCAATGCAGCATAAAATTTTCTTAACCCCAAAAATTCTCAAATGTAGCATTTTTTTTAAGGGAGTTGAAATGTAGCATCTTAGTAGACAATTAATGAGATACTTTCATGCAACAACCTATAACTTATGAACAAATTTGAATATAATTCGATTAGTTAATTAAACATATACTTTCATCGATATATTATTGAGGTAACTTTTGGTAACATCTTTACTTTATTAACATTAAATAATTTTGTATAAATTTATAGTAAAAATTGATTTCAAGTTTTAGAAACTAGTATTATTTTTTTAGTACAACAATATTTAAAGTTTAGAATTCTCGAATATATAATCTCTTAATTACTAAATTATACAAGATATTAATAAAACCCTACTATATTGGAAACTAGTATTTAACATTTACAAGTAAAAAAAAAAAAAAAAGGAAAAAAAAAAAAGTGGAATTACAACACAACAACTATCTAAATTACATGTTTTTTCTTACTTTGGTAATTACATTTTATCTATATTTTTAAAAATTAAACCAAAATTTAAAAAAAAAAAAAAAAAATTTATTTTTGTTTTTGAAATGTTGTTAACATTTACATTTAATAACTAAATTCAAAAAAAAAAAAAAAAAAAAGAGGACAGTGACCGTGGAATATTCGGGTTCATAGACGGCAGTAATTCGGAGGGAACGCGTATTTGGATTTTCCTCTGTTTTCTTTTTCTTCTTCAAACTTTTCCGGAATTACCCTTTGTACCATTGAAGACGCGAAAACGAAATTAAGAAGAAAAAAAAGTAGCGGTTTTTGATCCATAATAAAACTCCACAGCCGCTGGATTTCCCTTTCCAGAAATGCCCATTTCTTAAAACCCTTCAAAATCCACAGCCCCAACTCCATTGCAACCTAACCCTTTTCCTTTCCAAGCTCAGCCTAAGTTCATCTTAGGCTTTTCCCACTTGAAGATTTTCAGCCCTCGTTTAGCCTCGGTG
The DNA here is from genome assembly GCA_037832685.1 of Sicyos baderoa. Taxonomy (NCBI): domain Eukaryota; kingdom Viridiplantae; phylum Streptophyta; class Magnoliopsida; order Cucurbitales; family Cucurbitaceae; genus Sicyos; species Sicyos baderoa. The sequence goes on from JBBMEF010000003.1 coordinate 2,188,724, forward strand.
GGTTTGGACCAATTCTCTCTTTTTCCCCCTTTTTCTTCTGATTTTGTTCTTCCCATTTTGAATTTGCATTGTTGGGCAGGGATTTTTTTGGTTCCTTTCTTGTTTTTGCTATATGGGTTGGAGCTTAAATGCTCTTTTTGTTGATTTTCAGCCCTCATTTGTATGTTTTTGTTTTCTTCTGTTGCTTAACCTAAGTTTATCTTAGAATTTTCCCAGTTGAAGTTTTTCAGCCCTTGTTTAATCTCGGTGGGTTGGGTCTAATTCTTGCTGATTTTGTTCTATCTTGTTTTTGTTATCTGGGTTGGAGGTTAAATGCTCTTTTTGTAATTGGGGTGTCGATTTTTTGTTGTTTGAGTTTTGCATTTGTCCTGTGATTACTTTATTGCATGTGTGTGTGTTTGCTTAACCTTTATTTATCTTTGGCTTTTCCTAATTGAAGATTTTCAGCCCTCATTTAATCTCAGCGGGTTAGGACTGATTCTCTCTACTTCCCCCTTGTTCTTGCTGATTTTGTTCTGCCTTTTTTTTTTTTTATATATCCGTGACTGTCCGGGCCAGCTTTCGCGCACCTCGGCTAGTGTCACGAGACATACAGTCTGAGCCTACAACATTTGGATGTCAGAAAAACCTGTAGGAAATTAATTTTCAGGTAGGTGGCCACCATGGATTGAACCCATACCTTATGCACTCCAAGGCCATTTTGAAATTGGATTGTTGGGGACTGATTTGGTTTGGTTCCTTTCTTGTTTTTGTTATCCGGGTTGGAAGTTAAATGCTCTTTTGTGTAATTGGGGTATCTTTTTTTGCTGATTGAATTTGCATTTGACCTGCGAGTATTTTATTGCATTTGTGTGTTGTTTGTTTTATTCTGTCTCTTTGTTTTTCGACCTCTTTATTGTATTATCCCTTATCTCTATTGTTAAGCGGATGTGAGCTGTAAGGATTATGTTTTTAATTAATTTTTCCGGCAGTATGTTAGGTTGGAAGAATCTGGAAGTTAGGTTAGGAGGAAAATGTGATTTGATGCTTGACCTTATCACAATGCAACAATTGTTTAACATTCTTATCCTTTTGTTTTTTTGTTTTTTTAATGAAATCTATTCATGTAAAACTAGGGGATTTGGAAGTCAGTTTCATTTTTTAAGTTGATTTCTTTTGTTTTGAAGAATAATTGAATTAAGATAAAGTTTTATTCATTTTCTTTTATTAATGAGATAGTGATGTTCAGTTCCTTTTAGTAAAAAAACAGGTCAATTAGCAAAGTAAGTCATAGAAGGAATAACCTTTCTTTTACTCCTTTTTCATTTGAAAGTTTGCCTTAATCCTACTTTGAATGCAGAACTCTAGTTGAAAGAATAAATATGGAAGGATTTAGTTTCTTCTTAACTGCTTTGGTTGATGTAATCCCCCACCTCTAATAATGTGAAGCAACAATTTCGTTGGTTTCAAAATTATCTGGATTTGGTTTACGAGTCTTCATTCTCTGCCCTTTGGCATGTCTGTGACTCTGCGGGAATTACAAATTTCCATCTACATTATTTTAAGCTAAGAGATTTTTCAAGTTCACGATTAAGTTTAAGAAATTTCTTTGAAAGGGAAGTGTTTGTTATTTTTTAAAATAGTCTTGGATGTTTACTCATTTGAATCATGTTCCAAATAATTTATTTTCGTAGTATTTTGGTTTTAGGTTCTACCGCACTTCCGTGGAAGTTGGGTGTGCGGGGGGAAATCATTCAAGTTTCCATCATTTAGGTGTAGTCAAGTTTTTAGTTCTTATATGGCTGGTGATCCTTTGACAAGCTCTAATGGCACTGTGAATGCGAATGCACCACCTGATCCACGGAGGACTTATCAAGTTGTTGTGGCTGCTACTGAAAATATGGGTATCGGTAAGGATGGGGAACTACCATGGAAGTTGCCTTCTGATCTCAAATTTTTTAGAAACATAACCACAACAACATCCGATCATGGAAAAAGGAATGCAGTTCTAATGGGTCGAAAAACATGGGAGTCTATTCCTCCTGAGCGTCGACCACTTCCTGGTCGTCTCAATGTTGTCCTGACTCGCTCTGGGAGTTTTGACATTGCCACTGTTGAAAATGTCATAATATGTGGTAGTTTAACGTCTGCTTTGGAGTTATTAGCAGCTTCTCCTTACTGTTTGTCTATAGAGAAAGTGTTTCTTATAGGTGGCGGTGAGGTATTCAGGTGTGAGCTTGTTTTCTTGATCTCTCTTAGTGTACTATTTGTTGTGTTCTGTTCACTGATTGATTTTAATGCAGGGAAGCTCTGAATGCCCCTGAGTGTGATGCCATCCACATTACTGAAATTGAGGCAAATGTTGAATGTGACACCTTCATTCCAGCTATTGATAAGTCTATGTTTCAGCCATGGTACTCATCCTTTCCTGTGGTGGAAAATGACTTTCGATATTCTTTCGCTAGTTATGTCCGTGTGAGGAGCTCAATCGAACCACCTATTGATCAGAACGATGGTCTGATCTCTAATAACAAGCCTGATTCATCTAACTTTGAGGCTAAGAAGTTCTCTTTCCTACCAAAGGGGATTTTTGAGAGGCACGAAGAATACTCATACTTAAAACTTGTTCAAGAAATCATTTCAGATGGTACTCCCAAGGATGATAGAACAGGAACAGGTACTTTGTCAAGATTCGGTTGCCAGGTAATGAATGTTATCTTATTATTTGGGATATCTATTCTTCTTTCGGTTTCTTCATTTTAAATGCTAATGTGTGTACAAGTTCTTGTCTTGTTCCTGGTGTCTGTACAGATGCGGTACAACTTGCGCAAAACTTTTCCACTGCTTACAACTAAGGCATGTGCTAATTTTCTATTTTGATTTTTTTTTTTGTAGCTGTATTGTGAAAGCAAAACTCCCTCCTTTTTTCTCTTGTTTCCCCTTTTCAATTTCTAAGAATCTGGTGCGTCATTTATGAGAATGGTTCAGTTGTTGACATACATCCTTACCATTTGATCCTTCAGAAAGTATTTTGGCGAGGGGTTGTTGAAGAACTTCTTTGGTTCATAAGTGGCTCAACCAATGCAAAGGTAAGATGCTATGCTATCAACACCACTTTGAGCTTTACTTTACGAGTTGGGTGGTAAGCATTGTATCACTATCAACTGGTATTTTCCATATGAAATTAGATTGCAGACTTGTAGCCTAGATGGTTTGCTCAATTTATAAAGTGTATGGCTCAGTCGTTCTTCCAGTCGTCTATACTTATTTTGTCTTTGTTTCAGATCCTTGTCTCTAATGAAAAAAAGAAGTGTTAGGAGTTGGGAACTTATTGGTTAAGTGTTTTGCTTGGTTGGGACGTTTCCATTCATAGCTTGGGGCCTTGTGGTATAGGAGTTTGGTTGGTACAATCATCACTGTAATGGGCAGTTACTATTATGGCTGAGAAAAGGCACTTTTAGGAACTGATAAGAAGTCATTTTTCAAAGTCTCCCCAGTTTTCTCAATTTCACTAAATTCTCCATTGGAGATGGATTTCGTGTTTGTTTATAGGAGAATCATTGGATTGGTGATGGTCTTCTTTGTTTGATTTGTTTTGAGAGATTTCTTTTCCTATAGCTTCCGTATTAGGTGAACCTTATTTGATAATTAAGTTGTACACTCCTTGTACCTCTCTTGCATGGTCTTCCACTTGAAGCATACTTGGACCCTCAAGTTTTCTGTGTGCTTTCTCCTCATACATTCTTTCTGATTTTGCATGTCCATATTTATCACCCGTTTCTTTCCCAAACCTTGGAAGGTTAAAATATTGAAGAAATATTTTCTCTTTCTCTTGGTTGGTTGCACATGGTATGGGACATCAACACCATTAACTGTCCGTCATCGTTTATGGTTTTGGACCCTCTTTGCTATTTTCCCTATAATCAAGCTGAAAGGATATGAATCTGACTTTGTGGAGATACCACTTGGTGATGAAGATATTGGGGGGTCTTAGGAAATTTTTGGTATTTGTATGGCTCTAAGGGGTTCTGAGGGTTGTGGGTGTGGGCGTGGTTACATTGTTACTCTATGATAGAGAAGGCACTCTTCCATTCACTGTTTCATGGGTGTGGGCGTACGCGCATGGACGTGAGTGTGCATGTGCACATGGGGTGGGGAAGAATAGGAAGTTTCCTAATGATGGCTTTTGGAGAGGTCGCTTCAAGTTTCCATTTTAATACGTCCTTTTTAGCTGTCTACTGCCTTTCTTTTTTGTTGTTTTTGTTTATTCTCAACCACCTGAACCTTTTTTTTTTTTTTTTTTTTTTTTGCAATTTGTGGCTCATTTTGTTTAGAGCTCAGTTTGGCCTGAGCATATTCCATTCATCTTAATGATAGCCCATTGGTGTCTCTTCATTTAAAAGAAAGGACAAAAGAGGAAAAGGACAGCACTCGTCTTCATTGAATCTTGAGAACACAATCACATTCCTACTGAGTACTGATAGCATTTCTGAATTGTTTTATCATTTTTTTTATAAGTATCGATTTCATTGATTTTTTTTCTTTTTGCGTGATTTTCCACTTTCTTTGATGACAAAATATTGGTTCCAAATCCCTTTATTGTTACGGTTTTTGGTGGCTTTTGCATCTTGTTTAGGCATATGTATGTGTTTGGCCTTTTTGTAACCTTCAAATGGTTCTTTTAGGGGGTAAACTGTTGCATACTACGTATAACATGTGCAAATGTACAATTGTACATCATTATTAAAAATAAGAGTTATGAATTAAAATGAATGCTTTATTAGCGGCCAGCGGGCATGTAAAACTTTCTTTACTGGACAAGTTGACTTGAGGGAAATCCTAAAGTTCAGCCATATCAACAGGTTCTTCAGGATAAGGGCATTCATATATGGGATGGCAATGCATCCAGAGATTATCTTGACAGGCAATTACTTATACATTTTGAAATTTGAATTGTTCTACAGTTTCAGTCATAACTTTGTTTGTTTTTGTTTTTTTCTTATTCCCTTTCTTTTTCGTTTTTGTAATCTTTAGTATTGGCTTGAAAGAAAGGGAGGAGGGCGACTTGGGACCTGTATACGGGTTCCAGTGGCGACATTTTGGTGCTAGGTTCGTGGATTACGTTGAGGATTGCTTTCAAATTCGTTTCTGTTTTCTTTTATTGCAGGATTTGAGCTTTAATCCTTTCCACATTTCTTCAACAGGTATACTGACATGCATGCTGACTACACTGGTCAAGGATTTGATCAGTTGCTAGATGTTATTAACAAGATAAAAAATAATCCTGATGACCGGAGGATCATTCTTTCTGCATGGAATCCATCTGATCTCAAACTGATGGCACTTCCTCCTTGTCACATGTTTGCTCAGGTTGGAATCAAATGCATGGTTTTACGTTCCCCGCTTATTTGCTTACGTTGTTTATTGGTTGGGTTTTGCAGTTTTATGTAGCGAACGGGGAGTTATCGTGTCAAATGTATCAGCGCTCCGCTGACATGGGCCTCGGTGTTCCATTTAATATTGCATCATATGCTCTTCTGACTTGCATGATTGCTCATGTTTGCGGTATGCTACTCAATAATGACCAGCAGTTTACTTTCAAATCAATGGCTAAGCGTTTAAGTTACCTAGTTGAAATCAAACTATTATTTTGGGGAGGCTGTTTAATGATATTATTGTTTCTATACGTATCTATTTTGTTTGGTTGTCTCTTTCCCTCACATCCCTTCTTGTTTGAGTAGTCTTTCATGTACTTTTATGAGGCAATCTAGTAAAGTCATGTGTTGGTCGATATAATTAAATTTACTCCAACTCATCAACTTAAACTCTTAGGTTGATGATAAGATCCGAAAGAACACGAAACTATATCAAGATAGACAAGCTTTAGAGGAACTTGGACCTCCCAATCTTGAGAACCTTTCTCATGCCCTAGACCATTTACCTAAATATTTCATACCTCATTCATTCCACTCCCCCTCTATTTATGACCGGTCTCCTAACAAACTCTTAAGTTCTTAACTAGTTGTACACATACCCCTATACTATTCATAATTTCTCTAAGGGCCAATCTTATCGGTTGATTTGTAATTGAACATAATTCAACATGGTCTTGACTTCAAACCCCTGCCGAGTTGTTTCCAAGCCCACAAAGTTAAGCTTTTGGGTTGATTGATATAATTAAATTTACCCCAATCATCAGATTAAACTTTTGGATTTATTGGTGATTTAACATTATTCAACATCGTGAAATAAAGTTTATTTGTTTTCAACATGACTCTTAAAAATTATTCTCCGTATGTGCAGGTCTTGCTCGAGGCGATTTCATACATGTGATTGGAGATGCTCATGTTTACCGTACTCATGTGAGGCCATTGCAAGAGCAGCTTCAGAAACTCCCCAAACCGTTCCCGGTAAGTAGGAAAACTACAATTATGCAGGTCTTTCATGTTAGCATTTACTAATCAGCTGTTTTTAAAATTACACCTATCTTATTGTAGATTTTGAAGATTAATCCCGAGAAGAAGGATATTGATTCTTTCGTGGCAGCTGATATTGAACTAACAGGTTATGACCCTCATGAGAAGATAGCAATGAAAATGGCAGTCTGAACTTGGTCCAACTGTCACCAAACAAAGGATACTCAGTTCCTTAAACCACATGTTCTCCAAATTTTGAGGTAAGTGCAGTTAAATTACAATGAAATATGTTCTATGAGTTGCTTGTAGTTGATCAAATGAGGTCGAATAATCATTATAAAAATGCGGTTTCTCTCGTACTGAAGCGGTTTAGCTATATTTCAGGTACACACATCAGAGGTTTGGTCGATAGGGTCTGCGAATAAAAGGTGTTAATTGGATATACTTTATACTTTGTTATGTGTAGTGAGAATCCTTCAGTTTCCTGTGGTTGGTTCTGGAGTGATTTAGTTTGGTTTTGTATTTGCTATAGCTTTTTCTCATTGAAAAATGGAATGCTTTCACACACAAAAACACGGTTTGATACCGTGCGACATACAAACATTATGTATCCTCAACCGATCATTCTCGGACTTCATCCTGTTTTGAAATGATGGAGAATTTGATGGATTGTGTTGTGTATACTTCCTATTTCCAGTTGCAACTTTAATAGAGAAACCTTCCCTGTTTTCTGGAGACATGAAACACGAATCTCGATATTTAACAGTTTTTGTTGAAGCTGAGGGATATGGTTTGATATCTTTTGAATGATCATTTGGGGATGAAACGTAGTATTGGAGTCCATATGGTGATGTTTCCATGGACATTAGTACATCGATCGATTTTTCATTGATAAAATGAAATGTTACGGAGGTAGAAAGAGAATACCAGATAATATTGAGCCTTGAAATAACACAACAAAATAGCCTCTCGAAAAGTTGAACGTCCAACTTAATATCCAAAGAGGGGCCAGCTTGATCGTTGATCAAATTTAGTATACGTTGCAATAGAATTGGATATTTTTCGAGGGAAAGAGTCGTTGATGGAATCGGAATGTAAACCATCTCGAAAGTGGTAAGTGGTATGCATTGGTGTGTAAACCGTGTCTCGAAAGTGGTATGCGAGAATCGTATGACCTAAAAGAGTGTAGGAATTGTAGTGGCATCTGAGTCCATCCTTAACTGGGGTTCTTGTTTGGAGACAAGAATTGGAATGGGAATTGTATTCTTTTGTATTGTGTGTTGGAGTTGTAGATGCCTCTATTCCAAGGATTGGTTGCCTTGAATTGAATAGCATCAGTGTGTAGGATAGAATCATCATCATTATTATTATTATTATTCAAATGCTTCTTTCCTTTATCCAATTAACAGCTCATTTGAATAAATTCCCTTTCCATTATTACCATTATCTTTCTCATTCAATGAAAATTAGAAGCCCCTCCTCTAAGCTCTAAGCTCTTATCTAAATATCTCATATCCAAGATTTTAATTCGCTTTGTCGTACCGATTAGGGCTTTCGTTCGAGCAAGAGCGAGTGCGACGAACTGTGAAAAGTACTTTTAGCAAGTTGAAAGTGTTTCGTTCTATTTGTATGATATTCGGTTGCGACTTTTTTACTTGTTGGTCGAGTTAGGTTTTTTGATAAAGGTAAAGAAACCATGGATATTTTATTATGCCCACATGCTAAAATCCTAGTTTTGAAAATCCCCTAAATCTATGGATTTCATTACTAGAACATGAATGGAATAATGGGCATGTGATCCCATGACAAAGTGTACCAAAATTCTCCTTTTACTATTTATGTTATTTTGATGATTATTCTCAAATCTGATCAGAACTTGATTCAAACCTATTTAGTGGATGATGATACTTGTTATAGGATGCTTTACTTTATTAGTTTCCCATTCTTACACAATTGTTTCTTTTTTATTTCTCTTAATTTTTAGTTTTATCAACAAATATGATCGAAACCTGAATCGTTGGTCTTGCATGTATCTCGAGTTGCTCCCTTAAGCGATCTATCCATGATTTCGTGACGTTAAGTTTGCTCTATTTTCTTATGATATAATACCTTAATGAATTTAGTTATGTTCAAGTTAGCAAAGAGATGTTTATTTAATCAAAATATAGCATAATCTACAAGGGTAATTTATTATTGGCATTAATAACAATGTGTTGAAGTTTGATGTTTGATAAGTTGTTTTTTTGTGTAAAAAAATTTACAAATGTGAAGCATGATTTTTTAACAACTTAGTACATTTTTGTCTCATGGTTTTGAAAAATAAAATTTACTTTCTTCAAATCATGAAACTGAATTACAAATATTCATGTTAAGATAAAATAATTTTGTTTTGTTTTGTTTTTTGTTTATTTATTTATTTTCAAGTTTTAAGGGAGGAGGAAGCACATAAATTCTAAATAGAAGGTACTATTACTCTCGAATAAGAAGAGAAGTAAATATTGAATTGAACTTGGTTATGATTTACAATAACTACTAGTTCGATTTACAATCAACACTTTTAAAATAAGTTTGAAATAGATCCCAACTAATAAATATATTTTAACCTTTTATATTTAACCTATACCAAAAGGTCAAATATTTAAACAGTTTTGATTAATAATTGTATTGATCAATTTTCCTACCTATTCAAATTGGCTATTCATGATCTACTTGGCAAAAAAAAAAAAAAAAAAAAACTGTGGACATGGATATCAGACAATAATATCTTAAGGAAATTAAAAGGGACTCAATATACTCTAGAACAAAAGTTGAATGGACAAGAGAATATATGTAATAGATTAAATATAGTTACTAACTAAATTTAAACAATTAATTTAATAATCCAAATATTCTTTTTGTTATATTAAAAATACACTTTTATATAAAGTTTCTAATTTTTATTCTCTGCGGACCAATTCACAAGCAAAAAGTTATAAGAAATTAGCTATTGGGTAAAAAATTACAGAATTTACTCCATAGTAATTTTTGTTGTTTATTTTTATTATCACTTTTTAGAAATACAAAATTTTGAGCATTCTAAGAATGTTCTATTTGAAAAGATTTGAAGATTAAATGTTATTGATTGAAGATTGTTTGTGGTAAAAACTAATTTTTTTTTAAAAAAAAATCCAAAGTATTTTATTTATCCTACTAAAAATATGCATTCTTATCAATGAAGCTAAAAAATTATTTTTTTTAAAAAAGTAATTTATAGGCAACTATCATAGAGATAAACAAGCTTCTTGTTTACTTAGGCTCCGTTTGATAATCATTTCGGCCCCGTTTGATAATCATTTGATTTCTTGTTTTTTGTTTTTCAAATTTAAGACTAATCTCTCTCAAATTTCCTACAATGTGCTTCATCTTTCCTACCATTTATCCATCTTTCTTTAAAGAAAGTAAGAGTATACTAACTAACTTTTAGAAACAAAAACAAACTTTGAGAAACTACTTTTTTTTGTTTTTAAAAGTTGGTTGATCTTCCCTACTTTCTTAAGAAAAGATGTATACATGATAGAGAAGATGAAACAAATTGTAGGAAATTTGAGAGAAAATATGCTTAAATTTAACAAACCAAAAACAAGAAACCAAATGGTTATCAAACGGGGCCTTCGTTTTTGGTTTTCTGTTTTTGTTTTAAATATTTTAAAAACAGATTCGTTTGATAACCAATTTTAGATTTTGTTTTTAAAATTCTAAAAACATTTTTAAAATATTAAAAGAATTATAAAATCTAAAAAAGTAGATTTTAAAAACAAAGTTTTATTTTTGTTTCTAAAAAAATATCAAAAAATCAAGAATAAATAGTAAAAAACTAAAAAAAGTCAAGTGAAATGTGAAATCTAAAAACAAAAAATAATTATCAAACATGTTTTTTGGTTTTTAGTTTTTAAAAACATAAAACTGAAATGAGTTATCAAATATATACTGTTTTTATTTTTCAAAACAAAAAACCAAAAACAAAAATAAAAAACTAGAAACGAAAAATAAAATGGTTATCAAACGGACCTTTAGTAACTGATATTTATGTTGGAAATCATGACCAAGAAATTTCAAGTTCGATACTCTTATCTCATCCCAAATGTTATTGAACTCAAAAATTTCCCATGTTGTTTACTTAGTAACCGAGATAAAATCCCACTACCAAATATTGTTGAGCTCAAAAAAATTAATTAACACAGTTGCTATTTATAACTTCTTTTTTTTTTTATTACAAGACGTACTCGTATGTGGTTGAGCTATTTATAACATATTAACACAACACATTGAAAATATGTCCTTTCAAGATTTATATATTTCATCCAAACCTTTTACAAATATGTAAAAAGAAAATTAAAATTGAGAAGAAAAAAAAAGCTGTATGAGAAAAAAAAAATATACAAAAGTGATTAAAACTTTTTGGAAATTCCGAGTTTCTTCTTCATCTTCTTCTTCTTCGAAGTAAAATTGAAGCAGTAGCCCTAATCAGTTGCAGGATTTACATTTCTAAGACTCACAGAATTCTTCCTCTCTTCGCAACCTCTGCTGCCGTGCTATGAACGCCTCCACCGTCCGCCGGAACTCCTCGCTGCTCATCCGATCTTCCGAATACGAACCTCTTCCAACTCCCTCGCTCAATCGAACGAGTTCTTCGCATTTCTGCGTCTCCGATCGCCGGAGTTCTCGATGCGGATTCGCTCGGGTTACGACGATCATCTTCTCTGATTGACTCCTCTGATAATGCTTGATTTCCTCGGGATTTTCTGTTTGATTTGCCGAAACGGAGGCGGTGTTGTTGTCGTTCTCATCGCGGAGAGATTTCTGATTCTTCTCGCTGTTTTTGATGAATTCCTCGTACAGATCGGGAGCGGAATTCTTCTTGCTCGGATCGATTTGATTTACCGCGTTGTTGTCGGTTTGTTTGATTCGACGCTCGATCTCAGCGCGGCGAGTTTTCTGATTCTTCTCGCTGTTTTTGATGAACTCCTCGTTCAGATCGGGAACGGAATTCTTGCTCGGATCGATTTGATTTACCGCGTTACTGTCGGTTTGTTTGATTCGACGCTCGATCTCAGCGCGGCGAGATTTCTGATTCTTCTCGCTCTTTTTTATGAACTCCTCGTACAGATCGGGAACGGAGTTCTTCTTGGTCGGATCGAACTGTCCAGATTTCGCGAAGAGAATGATGACGATCGCGTTTCCGATAAGAAACACGAAGCGAGGACTGATTAAAGTCATGGAGAAGCATCGGAAGTACTCACCGGAGTTCTTGAAGGCGGTTGGCAGATGGATCGAGAATTTCGAGATCACGACGAGGATCAAGCACAACTCGATGAATCGAAACAGATTTGCGATTTTCCTGAGCTGCCGATACTTGAAAATCGCGTTCGCCTTCTCCGATCTTATGTCGTAGAATTTGACGGATTCCATTTCCAGAATCAAACAAAATCAATCAAACGATTTCGAGAAATTCAAATCTGAAATTCGAAATTCAAATCTACGTTACAGGTAAATGAATTTGTTCTCCGTCAAGTTCGTCGATCCAACTGCAACGATCATCTCCGGCGGAATCACTTCCAAGAAACTGAACGATTCAGCGATTCGAAGCATGGAAATAGAGAGAAATTCAACAAAAATAAATTGAGAAACAGAGAAAAACAGAGTAAAATTTGTTTTAGTGTTCTTTATTTTAATGTTTTGAGTTTCAGTGTTTTGAAGGAAGTGGGGTTCGTATTTATAGTCGCTTAAAATTGATTTTTATTTTTCTTTTTCTTTTTAATTCATATATTCCATTTACATTATTTTCTGTCTTTTATTTTTATTTTATTTGTGGGATTTGAAGCCTGTTGTCTAGAACACCATTTAAAAAATATTTGTCGAAAATAATTAATGGGATAGAATATGCCAATGGCCTTAAAGTAGGTAGCCTAGTCAAGAAGATTTAAAAAAAAAAAAAAAAAAAAAAAAAAAAAAAACCAAAAGAACAAATTTTTCTACCATGTCCAACCTGACATTAGGATAATAATATTTTCATGCTTTATTTTTCTATTCCAAAAGGTATTGATTTCTAAAGTATAAAAGTAAATTAGAATATGATCCATTGTTTAAACAAAAAAAAAATGAAAAGAGGTAAAATAATTATACGGGTATCAATCATATATATTTATAGTTGTCAGATATTTAGATATTAATTTTATAAAAACAGTGATTAAATATTATGGTTGATAGAATTATACAAATTTATGAAAATCATGAAAAATTATATAATTATTTTGAACAGTTATATATAAAATTAAACTCGTCTGAATAAGCTATAATCTTACCATATTTTGTTAAGATGTTCTTTTTCCATAGATTATAATTTCTATGTATAATTTGAAAAAAATTTAAATTTTAGTTTCTATAATTTTAAAAAATTTAATTTAATTTTCATAATTTGAAAAAAAGATAAAAATTCAATTCAACTTATGTTTTTTTAGACAAAACAAGCACAACCTACGGCCCATTCAGCTACGATCAAATTTTAGGGCATGTTTGGCTTTGAAGAGATGGATTGGGTTGTGATGGGAGGAGAAGATAAGTGAGAATAAGTTTATGTTTGAGGGGAAGAAAAGAAAAGAAAAATGATAATAAAATTATGTTTGATGTGATGGAAAGAAAATTGTTGAAGTTTTTATTTAAATAAACAAATAGATATTTAATAGTATTTTAATAATAAAATACTTATGTTTGATGTGATGGGAAGAGAATTGTTGAAGTTTTTATTTAAATAAAAAAATAGATATTGACTAGTTTTTTAATATTTTAATATTTAAATAAAAACATGGGATCACGTATGGAGTTGGATAAGAGTTGAATGAACTTATAGAAGTTCATGGGCAAACATGGGGTGGAACCCAATCCATCACATCCCCACACTTTCCCCCCCACCCCAAACATGCTCTTAAAGTCATAGAGGGTAAAACAAAAAACCAATCTTAGAAATATTATATGAAAAAATTTCAATTGACAATACCATAAGCATATTGTTCACTTCATGCACGATAATCTTCTAACCCTCAAAACACTTTGTTTTGCGAAAGGCGTCGAGCTCGCCAAGCAAGACTCGCTTCCATTAAGATAATATTGGTGGATTTCTCACTTGATCATCCACAACATTCTTCGCATTGATTCCACCATAACATCGGGCCAACCTGATCAAACCACGAACTCCATAACCCTTGGGAAAACCCTAAGATCTCTGCATCAAACAGGGCAAGTCGTTGAGGAAGAAAGCTTGTCGACACAGCACGACACGGCCTCGTGTGATATTGAACAATAGCGCCTAAACCTACTCCACTCCAGTCTCTGGAACAGGCAGCATCAACATCAAGCTTCAAAGAAAGAAGAAAAAAATAATAATAAAAAAGAAGACAATATTTAGTTGCTGACTAGGTAAACAGATATTAGTTGGAAAATGCCAAGTGTACAAAGGGATGAAGCACTTTGGAATATGGAATCCGAGTTGGAGATGCCACGTCCACTTTCTTACTGAGTAAGAAAATACCACGTGGCACCTTCTTTTTCAATCAATCCATTGGATATTTCTTTTTTTTTTTCTTTTTTTTTTCTCCCTTTTATTAGCCTTTTAACGGCCATTCAATTTACTTTTATGTCCCCTCAATCCCACCAGCAATAAGGTGACAACCAGTCGCCATCAATCGTGGATGCCACGTGGTCGTTATCGCCACTATTTGTTTGACTAAATAATCAAGTTAAAAGCAAATAATTTATTTATTTTGCCCCCATTCAGGATTGAACTACAGACCTTCAGTTTACAAGACTAATGCTCTACCACTGAGCTATAGGGGCTATTGATTCTATTATCTCGAATAGGTAAAATTTCAATTTAATCTTTTGTTCGTTTATTTTTGTTTATTTTTAAAAAAAAAAAAAAAAAAAAAAATTACTCTTACTCAATCACATACGTAGAAATCGTATATATTCCTACTGAATTTGAAAGTAAAAACATGAAACTATAAAATTAATATAAAACTTGTTAAACAAGAAATAAAATAATTAATTTATCTAAAAGCACAAATTTAAAATATAAATCAAAAGTAATGCAAACGCCTTCACTTTTTTTTAGTGGTGAGAGCAGTTATAAAAATAGTGAAGAAGTTGACATGCTTTGTTAGGTACTCAAATTATTATAATTATTTATTTAAGCTTCTCAAATCAAAACTCTTTACTCAAACACATATGTAGATTCTTTGTGTCTTTTCTTTTTCTATTTCTTTATCATCTTTTAATTTGACATGACATTATTGGATTATATTTTAAATCTCACAAATAAATTTTTAATTGCTTATTTTTATTATAACTTAAAAAAGAAAAAAAAATCAATTTTAACAAAATTTGGAGCGTTTTTTTTTTTTTTTTTTTTTTTTTTCCTCTTCCCCCTTTTTTTTTTGTTGATTAAAAACTTTTTTCTGTTGGTTAAAGAATGTTTGTGTTATTGATTAAGATAATATATGCATTAATTGAAATCATCACATAGCATGAATTTTGTCATTTTTTTACAAGATTCGTCTCAATTTTATATTATGCATAATTTTTTTCTAAAAATTATTATTCGTAGATTTATTTGATTTTATTATTATTATTATTATTATTATTATTATTATTATTAGTATATAAGGTTTGTGGTTGTCACCATAAATTATTGTTTTTTTTTTAATGGAACTTCATGGACTCAAATAACACTTACTCTATAACACAAGACCTACATATGAATTATTTCTCTCCTTTTTTTTAAACAATCTATTTATTTTTTTCCTATTCTTAGAAGTTTGTGTAATTGGTTTTTCCTATAAAAGGTACACAGTTTTACGATTCAAATATATGTGTGTCCAACAAAGATAGAAAAAAAAAAAAGAGTTATATGAAAATTAATGATATATGAAAGTTGTAGGTCTCGCTCATATATCAAAAATCTAATTACTTTCCTTTTAAATATAAATTGGGGAAGGAGGATAACAAATTCTATAAAGAGAAAGTTATTGCTCTCAAACCAATGAGAGTTCAATATCGATTTTCAGTAATCACAAAACAATGAAACTATCAGTCTACCGTCTCATTCAATTTGTCGAAAGTTTAAATAATTTTATATTTATAAGGGGAATTTGCATGTATATTACAATAAGATAAAAAAAATTGAGTAAATAACAATTTTTTGAAAATATTTGCAAATCT
>JBBMEF010000003.1:2204470-2217845 GCA_037832685.1 Sicyos baderoa
AATAGTGACATGTGTAAATTAAAAATGTTAAAAAGGGAATTTAATTATTAAAATGTAAAATAAAGTGCTAAAAAGGAAGTTCAATTGGTTAGGTGTAATCTTGCATAATGCCATGGGTAATTTGGCAACCTAATAACCCTAAAAGTGTGGGTGAATTAGTTTACCCAAAATTTATTTGTTTTTTTATTTTTTTATTAACCTTAAAATTGTGGGTGGATTGGTTTAACAACCTATAATTATTATTATATTTTTTTTTTTTTTTTTTGCCGTCAAACACATTCCTTCTTTTGTAGGAGTTAAAAAGTGAATTAATTTAAAGAAATGAAAAAAATAGGAGAATGGCAAATATGAAACATTTCTCTTTCACTCTTAAACACCCATTTTAGCCATGCCACTACATTATTTTCCCATTTAAACAAAACTTATAATAATTTTTAAAAAGTAGACATTTTGTAGGTTTTCCCTTTTGAAAGACCATAACAAAACATAATAAATCTATAAAAGCATAAATCAAAATGAGGATTAAAACTTTAGTTAATTTTTTAAAAAAAAGAAAAAAGAAAAGAAATAGCTTTCAATACTCTCTCAATTGGGTGGATTTCTTTTTTTGGATTAAAAAAAACTTTCCTAAAGAACAATTCGATCAGTGGATTTCATTTCTTATAAATTACATAAAAGGGATAAAACTTAAAACAAAATGGGAAAAATTTGAATGAAAAATTAATATTAAACTATTTAGCAATAATGTTTTTGTAAAAAAAAAAAAAAAACCCTATGAGAGATGTTTTATTTGTACAATCTCATCTCAACCTATTATCTTCTTCTTTTAAACCAAGAGTGCAAAAGAGAAACGACAAATCTTACAATAAAAATGGTTGTTTCCATGTGGTATTCAAATTCAACTTCATAATTACAAGTTCAATCTTAAAATTAAATATTTTAAATTTTAATTAATATCTAAAATAAAGTTTGTAATCATCTTCTTCAATTTGAACCAAAAAAACTTATTTTCCTCCATATCTAATAAAAAAAAGTTAAGCGACATGACATGACATTAAAGTATCAATGGGGGTTGGAGTATCGAACTTATAACCTTAGCTCAACTCAAATTAACATCAATTAAATATTGTTGGGTCAAAAAGTCTTTCATAATCAAGATAATGAAGATATACATAAGATGAAGGACCCTCTCAAATTAATATTATAATGAAAATAATCTAAAAAGGAAAAACAAAACAAAAGGGTACAAGAAGTTAGCGCCAATGTTTCTGTGTAGTCCTTGTTTGTATGCGGCATAGAAATGGCGGATAATCGTTGGAAATTGGGAAATAATGCAAAAAAAAAAAAATATATATATATAAAAAGAAGAAGAAGAAGAAGCCGTTGATTCATGGAGTCCATTCCATTTGGTGACAGACTTGAATCTTTTCCCCACTTTCTACTTTTTAGTATAAATCGTCACATGAATTCATTATTCAACAACACCGCCTCATAATCTCTCTCTCTCTCTCTCTCACAGTTTTCACTCTGTTTTCCCCTTTTTCTCCTTCTCCATTTGTAAGTTCTCCACTTTCTTATTTGCATTTTCATTTGCTTTTCTGGGTATTTCTTCAATTTCTGTTTAATGGGTGTTTTTCATTACAGATTTTACTTGGGTTTTCTTGCATTTCTCTATCTATCATAACCCTTTTGCCCTTTTCTACTCTCTTAAGGGTTGTTTTCATTTGGGTTTTTGCTGAATTGGGATTTGTGATGTGGGGTTTTGGTTAAAAGGGCTGGTAATTGATTTCTTGCATTTGGTTTTGGTAGTGAGATATGGATTCCTGCTTTGTGTCCTTGAAGCCCAAGTCCCATCTGTGTTTGAATCATCATGGTGAAAATGGATTTTTTGGGGAGAAAGTTAGAGGAGGTTTCAATCATAATCCCTTCTCAAAGAGTTTCAAATCTGAGAAGAAGGTTTTGAAGCTCACCCCTAATGTTGCCTATGCTGTTGCCACACCAAATACTGCCAAGCAACCTGTGAGTTCATTATTGTTTTGCTATTCAATCTATTCATCATGTTTAATTGTTATCTTTGGAAGTTATATGAAAACCCTTCTTGATTTTTTGTACACTTTGGATTGAATTGGATTTTATTGGCAGAGTATTCAAGCTCCACTGTTTCACAGAGTAAAAGTGAACCCCAAAAATGTTGGTTCAATCATCTTGGGAGGGGGTGCTGGGACTCAGCTCTTTCCCCTTACTAAGCGATCGGCAACGCCCGCTGTAAGCTAATATACTTGTACATATTAAGTTCATAGTTCAGATCGCTTTCGGTATAGCTCTCGGTTTCTTAGAATTTTTGTTCTCATTGATGTTAATGTATTTCTTAGAAGGAATGAAGTTTTTTCTTTCAAAAATGTGTGTTAAAAAATGCAGTTTTCCATTTACCTTTTGCCATTTTATTAGACTTGGCATTTGGCTGATGTATGCAATTTGATTGACCATCTAATATTAATATTGGTAGGTTCCAGTTGGAGGATGCTATAGGCTTATAGATATTCCAATGAGCAACTTGATTAACAGTGGGATCAACAAAATATTTGTGCTTACTCAGTTCAACTCTGCTTCTTTGAATCGTCATATTTCACGAACATACTTCGGAAATGGTGTCAACTTTGGAGAAGGATTTGTCGAGGTATGGTGATGCTTTAGGCAGATATCTTAAATACTTAGATTATAAAACTATGAACTTAATTAAATAAAAAGGAATTGAAATATAAACTTAGAGTTGATCATTTCCTAGCATGGATCGGTCGACATGATCATTCAAACGGAGTGTTTTTCTTTGAAAACGAGTGTACAACTGTGATTATTTTCAGTACTCAATTACTATTGATATCTAGATCATGTGATGCCTTCAAGCTTATTCTCGTTACACAGGTTCTTGCAGCCACTCAAACGCCTGGGAAATCCGGTATGCACTGGTTCCAAGGAACTGCAGATGCTGTGAGACAATTTACTTGGGTATTTGAGGTACACAACAAAATTTTCTTCTTTTGTTTTGTCTGAACTTCATTTTACTAATATTACAAAGCTGACTCTTAT
This sequence comes from Sicyos baderoa, assembly GCA_037832685.1. NCBI lineage: Eukaryota > Viridiplantae > Streptophyta > Magnoliopsida > Cucurbitales > Cucurbitaceae > Sicyos > Sicyos baderoa. Next base: position 2,207,558 of record JBBMEF010000003.1, read on the forward strand.
TAATTGTTGTAGGATGCCAAGCACAGAAATGTCGAAAACATTCTAATTTTGGCTGGGGATCACATGTACAGAATGGACTATATGGACTTTGTGCAGGTAATAACTTTCTTGTGAATGCTTATACACATCAATGATAATAGTTTCTTTTTTATATTTTCGAAAATCTTATTGTATGGTATGATCGGACACAGAACCACATCGATAGCAATGCTGATATTTCAATCTCATGCGCACCTGTCGACAACAGGTCTTATGAACTTACCTTTTACTTAATACTTTTTTATAATTATTTTGTTTGTAGGTAATTGGGAAACTTGTGATAGCTTCAATAATTCTCTAAGTTAATTTTAGTATCCAGTTTTGTATGCTTAAAGAGCAATGAAAGTGCAAGAAACTACACTAGATCTTAGGAAAGTTATTTATCATTTAGTATTTTAGAGCTCAAGTCTCATATGTTTTTTTTTATTTAATCTGCAACTTTTCAGCCGCGCATCAGACTATGGATTGGTGAAACTCGATAGTAGAGGTCGAATTATTCAGTTCTCTGAAAAGCCAAAGGGTGCCAATTTGAATGCAATGGTAATTACAAAAGAAACCATAGAATGGTTACTTTTTCCTTTTTTGTAAATAAACTATTGAATTTAGCCATACTCTGAAATGAAATGATCTTTCTTGGCTGAAAAAGGTTCTTGTGTACTAAACCTTTACTTCGATCATTAATGGTATTTAAACTGCATTCCAACTTGTAATTTGAATCTTGTTCATGTGATGTGACATTATTATCCTAATTGGTTGGTGTTCTGCAGCGAGTAGATACAACTTCATTAGGTTTGTCTCGGGACGAGGCGTCGATGTCCCCTTACATTGCATCAATGGGAGTTTATGTTTTCAAAACGGATGTGTTGCTAAACCTTTTAAAGTGGAGATATCCTACGGCTAATGACTTTGGCTCAGAAATCATTCCTGCAGCTGTAAAGGAGCACAATGTCCAAGTAAGACGATTTGCTATCAACTCTCAATGTTTCTCAATTACTTTAAATATCAAAATATTAGAATGATCATGGCTAAAAATTCGAAAATCCCCGGAATTCTCGAATCTTGGATCAAGAACTTGAACTGTTAAAATATTATGTTTTGATTGTGATAATAAAGTGGTAATGATTCTTTATACAAAAATGCTGCATAACTTTAGTTCACCCAGAATGGAGTTTGAGTGCTATAACTTTGTTTTAGCAGTACCTCATAAAAGAATTCTTGAACCGGTCGAGTTTTGTTATTTTAACTTCACTTTCACTTCTACCATCAGTATAGAACTTTATCCGAATCCTTCAAATTTCAACTTCATTTAACTTTCTTTCTTCCTTTTTTTTTCTCTTATTCTTAAGGCATTTATATTTAGAGATTATTGGGAGGACATTGGAACAATAAAGACCTTCTATGATGCAAACTTGGCACTCACGGCAGAGGTAGGTTTCATTTTGAGACTCTCCTTTAACGTCGTGTAATCGGTGATTCGACGCTACTGTAAGAAAAATTAATCAAATGTTGAAAGAATTCATTTCTTTGCCGTTTGTTATCGATTTTGCACTTTCTTACAGTTCCCTAAGTTCGAATTTTATGACCCCAAGACGCCTTTCTACACATCTCCTCGATTCTTGCCGCCAACCAAGATCGACAAATGCCAGGTATATGAATAAAGGCAATCTGATTCCTCAGCTCATCTTTAGGACACTGCCATTGAGCTGTGGTTGTGTTTTCAGATTTTCGAGGCAATAATCTCACATGGATGCTTCTTGAGAGAATGTAAAATCCAGCATTCGATAGTCGGTGAACGATCAAGATTAGACTATGGTGTTGAGCTTAAGGTGAAATCGAAAAAGTTATAAATTCAGACGAAGCTGCAGGTTAGACGACCGCTTGAATTTGTTGTAACTCAGGTTGTTGTCTTCTTTTTTACAGGATTCCATAATGATGGGTGCAGACAGTTACCAAACTGAACCTGAAATTGCAGCTCTACTAGCTGTGGGAAAAGTCCCCATAGGAATTGGACGAAACACGAAAATCAGGTAAGTAGACTCAAACCTTGCAAAACACATTAAACGTAGGTCATCTGAGAGAACCTTCAACGATGTCGATGACGGGTTTGTCGCAGGAACTGTATAATCGATAAGAACGCGAAAATCGGGAAAGATGTTGTCATCATGAACAAAGACGTAAGCATATCCAACCCGTTTCGACAATAGGCATATCCAACATCCCTAAAACCCCATGCATTCTCCATTCATTAAATGTATCTTTGTCAATTCCAGGGCGTCCAAGAAGCAGATCGACCTGAACAGGGATTCTACATTCGGTCGGGAATCACCATTATAACGGAGAAGGCAACGATCGAAGATGGCACGGTCATATGAACCAATCTCGAAAGTCTCAGTCTTGGTTTGGAAGACAAGTTAGAGGGGGAAAATGCTGTGAAGTTGTTTTCATGAGACTGCTATGTGATCCAGCTGAACAATGGCATTATTTTGGCTCAGAACAAGGAGAGTTAGAGAGATTGAATTCAAAGCTTCTTTCAGATCTTTATAGATTATAGAAAGTTCCACATGTTCCTTTGTTTATGTAACATATATGGGAGAAATTCTTAGTCTTAAATGTAATTCTCTTTCAATAAGAGTGGCTACTCAGCCAGATTAGTAGATTTATGTTTTGTAAATAAGACTATGTATGCGTGTATTTTCCTTAATTATTATCTTTATCCGTTCATCTGTTGATTGATATTTGATATTTGGTGAGACTTTCTTTCAAAAAAAAAAAAAAAAAAAAAAAAAGGAAAAAAGATATTTGAGATTTAATATTTTATTGATTTATTGCATAAATAAATGCACAAAAGCAAAGATAATAGATTACTGTGATTGAACTATCATGGAATGAATAGATGGTTTTGGAGTGCATAAAATGATAAGTTCAATTTATGGTGACCACATACTTATAAATTAATCTCTTCCAAATTTTCTTGGTATCCAAATATTGTAGAGGCGGGCAGAATGTCATATTAGTCGAGATGCGGGTTCGGACTGGTACGGAAATTTAAAAAAAATAATAATAATAAATAAATAATTATGTGTCAGAAACTGGAACACCCACGTGTCAGTTTTCACTATGACACGTGGAAACCAATACTTCATTCCCCTGCAATTAAGAACACAGGTGAAAACCAAACAAATGAGAGAAGAAGAATGAGTGAGGAATGAGAATGCAGGTCGGAGATCGATTCCGGCACCGCCTTACAACAGTATCTGGATGGAATCCCGGTCAGTTCCATCGCCGGCGTCAAATCCACCCTCGGTAACCTCTGTCTCTGATATGCACACAACCTGTTTGTTAAAATGCCCCTTAAGAAATCTCACACATAATTTCTTTGTTTCTTTAGTTTTGGAAGTCAAGACTGGGGACTCTGTCAAGGATGCAATATGGGTTATGTTTCAGGACAATGTGGATTGCGCCATCATTGCTGATGTCTCCTCTGATGGATTTCCTGATCGCTTCATTGCTTTGATTCATCTCTCCACTTTGCTTCTATGGTGTCTTCAGGTACTCTTTCAACTTCCATATGGATGCAATATGGGCTATGTTATCCTACGATTACTTAGTCGAGAGTCTCGCTGTCCAATCAGCCAGCGGGTCTAAATATGTAATGCATTTTGTGTTATATGTTGTATAATGATTTTATGAGAGTTGATTATTTGAACCCTCTTAAAACCCTAGCCGACCACAAATTTTTATTCTTTATCTTTCTAATAAAATAGTTCTATATGTAAACGTAGCTAACACATTGTTAGAAGACTATGTAAAACGCTGGATTTGGATTTTGTCTCACGTTTTTGTTGATTGTTGTTCAGTTTTTCATTACATGGGCAATGTCCCAATTTCTTGTAGTGAAAGAGTTTGATCTTGAATGGATGAATTTTGAATTGGGTTTAGGAGATTGGGAAGTTGAAGGATGAAATCAAGTGCATTGAGTCTGAGGAGGCTAAAGAGAATGTGAAAGGGATTCTAGGGTTTCTTCAGCAGAATCCACACATTGGGGAAACCAAGGTGTTTGTTTCTTGTTTGATAATTGTTTTTCTATATGGGAAGAAGCACTTTGATGAGTTTTTAAAGGGGGGGTTTGGGTGTAATGATTTCAGGTGGGTGAGTTAGGGAAGACATTCTTGTGGGATCCTTATTTTCCTGTTGGGATGAAGGATACACTTTTGCATGTTCTGTTATTGCTTTCAAAGCATCGGCTGCAGGCTGTTCCTGTAGTCGAGGTCTGCAATTCTCACGTCGTTGGCTTCATTACTCAGGTACTTGCTTATTACTACTACTTCATAAACTCATTGATTGGTTCTGGTGCTTACCAGTCAGATTTAGAGATACCAATCAGGTTATTAGTTATTACATTACTAGACAGAGTTCAAATGTAAAACACAATTGCTAATGGATCATAGGTGATGAACTGCAGAAAGCTAACAGTGAAGGAGTTCATTCGCATGGAATCGAATAAAGCACAAGCGGACTCTAACCAGACAGGTCGAAATAAGCACACCCCAGTCACTAACAAGAGAGATGACACACTGAAGCAGGTGATGAAAACAATGGCAGAGACAAATAGCAGTTACAGTTTTCTAGTCAATAATAACAATTCACAACAAGCAACAGGGATACTCACTTTGCGAGGTATTATAACTCAGTTTGCTCCTCCCTGTATGGATTCAACCATTCAAGGGGGTGCCTTTTTTGAATCTGCTCTGGAACAAACTGGCTGTCAGGTTAGAAATGGGACCATAATTTGTAACAAAACATTATAGTATAAGGTAACAGTGAATGGATGTACCAGACAAGTAATAATCATATTTGAAAAATATTACCTATTTTGTTTGGAAGCTTCGTATTTCTGAATGTTGTTACTTCCTCCAGCTACTTCACCATAGTGTAAAAAGTATTGAGTGTCAATAAAATCGTATGCAAAAAGTGGTACCATATATTAAGAAAGAAAAATGCAGTATATGCATTTTCAATGGTTCCACGCAGAATACAAAATCATTTATAACTATAGAGTTGTACACAAGCCCGTTGCTCGTTTCTTTACTGAAAATAAGTGGATGCCTCATGTTACCCTTTAGCCCCGGGAGGAACATTGTCGATCGTCGATAAGTAGTTCCACGAGCAATCTTCCTCTTCTTCCATTGAGCTAGTGGCGAGTCGGCAACAGCTTAACCAGAAGCTTAGGTTAGCCCTTAGGCCCAATGAAGACAGATGGAGGTTACTGAAAGTTAAGAAAGTCATAAAAGCAGCATTTGTGGTTTCTCTAGCTGTTCAATCTTCCTGGGGCTGAGTTGATGATGGCCAGGTAGTTCCATAGAAATGGTTTCGTTTCAAAATATCAGCGCTGTCAGAAACCGGAGTGACTCGGGGCTGTCAAATACCTTCGGTATTCCAGACAAGAGAAGATCCTCTTTTACTGAACTCACATGGCCGAAGCCCAGTCACTGCCTTACCCATCAATGCCATAGCAGCAATACTGGGAAATGGCTGATTTAATGCTGGTTTTGAACACTGTGATTTGTGAACCACAGCAGCTTCAAGATTTCTTTCAGAAGGCGCTGGTCTGTTATGACACAATCTTCGAATCCAAGGATTGGAGAGTATCATTTCTCGATTCTTTAATTTTAAGTCTCTGCATAAGTTACTATCTCTAACTATAATTGCAGTTTGACCAACTGCCAATTGTTCTTGTCCATGGAGTGGACCGGGACCCCTAGAGCGGTCAGAGCTGCTTGAGCTACATTTCATTTTATTAAAGAGCTGATTGGCTTTATCACAGGAAGAGTCTTCTTCCTTTTTCATGCTCTTTGTGTCGTGAACAGACTCTGAAGCACATGGCCTAAGACGTTTAACCCACCCATTATCTATCTCCCGTTTAGAAGAGTCGTCTGGAGGGACAGTGGAGTTCGAAAATCGTGTCTGCTCCGCTTTTGAAAGGAGGTGTTCTGCATCCAAAGTTTGTGTTTTAGAGGTACTTGATTCCCCGTTGTCCATCAAGCTTGCAGAAGTAGAACGATTGGGTGGCCTTTCATTTATATCAAGTAATCTTTTCTTCTGCAATGAATCCCCAATTTGTTTTCTAACCGACCCAATTGCATTCACAGAGAGCAATGGTGATTTTGAACTCCTCGACTCCTGCAAATCACAGAGCCATTTCCGGTGTAAAAAAACTGTAGGAGTTAAAGATTCTTTAACGTAATCCACCAATATTTTCAATTCGAATGCTAATTACAATGTACAAGGGTTATTGAGCTAAACCCTCCATCCTGCATTTGTAGTTTGTAGTTCGATGAATATTCAAGCAAATATAAGTGAATCCATTAGAACGTTCGAGAAGCATGAATACCAGATAACAGACTTGATAAGTTATCATGTGAAGAAAGGGCAGGAAATTAAGAAGACAAGATCACAAAACAAGTTTGAATGAACCAAAAGGAAAAAACAGGTAGCTGAATCGCATAACGCAAGTGTTTATAATGGTTCGTGACTATCAGCGTAAATTTGATTTGACATGCTAGGGAATGAGCGAAACCTCAGATAGGATCCAATTTACCTTATCTGCTTGTGATGTATGCATGCCTGCAAGAGAAGGACAAAGCCATAAATCAGAATATAACACAAACAAATAATAAGAAAGTCGTAATTTGAAATAAATAAACAAATGGATATTGTATATGATTCTATAGTGTTATAGTGGATCAATACTTTTGCCTTTGTGTAGTTATTTCTAACTCGAAGCAGAAGTGGAAGATTTGGATGATAGAAATTAGAAGGCATACCCCTCATCAAATGGTTCTCTTGGTATGCATCCATATCCATAATATCAGTTTCAGATGATGATTCATTGCTCAAAGAAGTCCCATTTCTCATATTTGCACATTTTTCATTTTCTTCATAGACGATGCTAGGTTGTACCAATTCATTTTCATTCTGATCGTGTCTACCGAAACTGGTGGATGAACTACGAAGTGCACATGCAGTTTTATCTTTGAGATTGGTAGATGGCATTGCCCCTTTAAACTCTTGACCTTCATACAAATCAACATCAGTCTTTTTAGTGATCATTAAACGTTGAGTTGTCTGACAAAACTTTGGAGGACCCCTAAGCGCCTGTCCAACTGAGTCTACAGTGGTACATATTCTCATAGTTTCAACATCATGGACAGAAAATGGAAGTCTCTGCATTGAGTAACCTCCATGGTATAAATACTCTGGTAAGGTAGGGTCTGCATGGTTGCTCTGACTTTGAAAGGGTAAGGTATTAGAACTAATTTTCCTAGTATCACATTGTACGGGATATGGATTTGGTTGGTCAAGATTGCTTGAATAGGGATTATGCAGTAAAAACGTTCTCGTGTGCTGCCTCGACAGTGCATTAGTAGCTTCCGTTGAATCCAACAGTTGGTTGATTTTTGTCTCTTGTACAAAAAGAGTAGAGTAAGTATGGAAATTGGCATTTCCAACCTGTTTTTTGGATGACAAATGGGAACTTAGTTCGTTGTTGAATGGAAACCTGTTACTCATTTCATATGGTGTAAAGTTGGAAGCCGATGCCAAAGTATCGTCTCCAACAAATGGTGAAACAGTTAGGGGATTGTTGTTAAGGAACTTTTTGGAACTCCCATGTTGGTGTTGAAACACTCTAATGTCTTCCGACTTCATCTGTTCCTTCTTGGGCTTACCTCTTTCAGGAACTACCACAAGCCGCGATGGCGATTGAATCCCCTTTCCATCAAGAGACAAGGTTTCGTGCCCTGAACCAGTATGAGATCTCAAAGCTCCACCTCGACTAGCCGTAGCTTGTTCAATATTCAGACCCAATTTACTACGCTGAGAAACATTGAGCATAGGAAATGGCTCAGAATCTAACCTTTCTTTCATTCTCTTCTTAGATCTCCCAGTCAAACTCTCACTGTTGGGATTATCTACACTAACTCCGGACATTGAATCGCCAAGGAAAGGGCGCTTCTTAGATTGAGAACTCTCCTCACCAGAATCTCCACTGGTCAATAAATTATCGCCGGCTTCATGCATTGATTTGTAGCCTGGACGTGTCCAGTGAGCTAACCAAGATGAATGGTAAGGTCGCATTGACGTACCATTCCCTTCTTGGTTAGACTTGGTAAAATTATCAGACATGGCAACAGCCTAACACAGAACAATCCCTAACTGTAGAACCTGAACAGTATCAAACCAAATCTCATAAGAACACTAAAAAATCAGAACAAGAAACCCTAGAGAAACAAAAAAAAAAAAAAAAAAAAAAACTACAGCAAACTTCAAATTCAATCAAATCATCCAGTAACAAAAACAGTAGAATCAAGATCATTCAACGAAAACCACAACCTACATCTCCACGAAATCTACAGAACTTCCAGCTCAAGAAAAATTCAACACGGAGATGACGAAAACGAGCAACAGACTTAGATAGATGCTGGTATTGAGATTGAAATCGACGTTTTCAGGTGAAGAGAAGACGATGAGAAGTTTGAAAGACGAATCAACAGTGAAACTTGAGAAAGCAGAGATCGAGATAAGATTAGATTACAGAGACGAAACAGAGAAATACGTACCGATCAGAGAGAAGCCGAGGAGCTGGAAACAATGGAAGAGTGAGAATTGAAATGGGCAACCATGGGAGAGAAGATTGGAGCTTCTGGAAATGAAAAATCGGTGATAGTGAACGAAAGAGAAGAGAAGAAGAATCTGAATGCAAATTTTTCTTTTATTTTCTTTTCTTTTTTCTTTTTTCTTTTTTTTTAATTGCGTTTGTTAGCTAGAGCCACAAAGCTGAAGCCGCGCTAGAATGTGGGGCCAACTTATCCTTCAATTTGGTCATTTCCTATTCAAGTTCAATTTTTAGCCCTTATTTTCGATGGTTAAAAATTAAAAGTTGTAGTTAAAAATTTACTCGGATGTTATTTTGGATGATGGATTAGTAAAAACTCGTTTGAATATAAGATATCAAAAAAAATAAGTAAATTCTCCCATTAAATCCTCTTTAAATATAACAAACCAACAATCCCTCCAAATATTAAAAAATAATAATTATAGAAGAAATAAATATAGATGGTACTTTTTTCGGATTAGTCAGTAACTATGGTCAATTATTCGGAAATTTTTTATTTTTAGTATAGGGAAAAAAAATTAACGACTTTAAAGGGATAATGTTTCATTTTATTCATTTATCATTTTTAATGTTTAATGTTTAAATTTATATTGATTAGAAAATATCGCACATATGTAAATTAAACAATCTAATTAAATATCATTAACAAGCTGACATTTTATAATATAATATTCTTCGGGAGCAGAGTTGAGCTGGGAGATGCATGAATGAATAAATATCTACCCATAAAAATATCTTTGCCACGTGTGAGTGGAAATAATATCTTTGCCACGTGTGAGTGGAAAATGAAAAAGTATTTGTAATTAGAAAAAGCCTCTTTCAGACTTGTTATTATTTTAATCATTCATTACCCCCATCTACTTTCAACTCCTCTAATTAAGTTAATTTTCTTATGAATTTACGTTTTAATGGATTGTCAAATAAAATGTTTTTTTATGGGACCATGTTCAATATCGTTGTTTTTGTCTCTCGATATTATTTTTAGTTGTGTTAGAATGTAAACGACACTTTGGACTAAACAAATACATTCTAAATATGAAAGTTTCTTGTACAACGATTTTATCAAACAAAAAATAACAAGACTAAAAAAATAAAAACAGATCTCATAGCTATTTTTAAACACTTTCAATGTTGAATTTTAAAAAGTTTTGTGGGATAATCCGAACAAAATATGTCATTGAAGAATATGACTCAATAAAGTAGCTCGAAAGAACATCAAATCCAAGGAAGGATTAAAAAACATCGTATAAAGGACTAGACCTTTCCCACACAAAAAAACATGTGAAATCCCTTATAAGAATAACATTTATCCGTCAACTTCTTTTATGAACATACCAACAACACTATCAACCAAACCGACGTCAACTTACTCATATACGTAAATATTCATATATATAAATATGAATAAAATAATCGATTGGCTCATTAGCTCAGTTGGTTAGAGTGTCGTGCTAATAACGAGAAGGTTGTAGGTTTGAAATGATCATGAATACATTACTTTATCCCATGAGATGGTTTTTTTTTTTTTTTTTTTTTTTGAAATACCTCTTCAACCTTCCTATATGTAAATATGAC
>JBBMEF010000003.1:2217945-2233121 GCA_037832685.1 Sicyos baderoa
TTTGCAATATTTTTAAAAAGTTGCTATAATTCTAATGCAGAGTAGGAAAATTGCTATACAACGCAAATTCCCTATTTATATTGAAATTAGGATTATTGATTTTATTTTTTTAAAATATAAATTTTGATAACTACTTACTCTTTTATAAGAAGTTGTCTATAAATACCAATTTTTTTATTCTCTACTTTTTACCTATCTTTTCAAAAATTAAGATACATTTTTTTACTAATAATCATCCAAACAAAAGTTACAATTTTATTGTTAAATGATTAGGCTAATGTATGTGCCTTTTGGTTTACCTCCATGAGCAAGTATCATTAGGGCTCCACCAAAAAATTAAGTTATCTCTATCTAATGAAGTTTTTTTTTTTTCTTTTTTCTTTTTTCTTTATTTTTTAGGCTATGATTGATCATATAAGAGGCAATAATTATAGAAATTTGAGGGGGAAAATCCAAATGACAATTATTGAGATTTTGGAAGGAAGCTGATAAATCATCCAATAAGGGGTGGGGTTAAATGCCTTTTTGTTGGGGCTTTTTCTTGCTTGCAAAGGCTTTTAGACATTTATTGGGATGTATAGTTTTTGTCCTCATTCACATTTTAAGATTATATTTTTTAATTTAATTTTAACAAATAAATTTTATTCATGGGGGAAGAGGTAGACTTTTGTTTTTGTAGTCTGGTCCAATAATTAAACTCACTTTTCAAAAGTATCAAATAATTTTTCCTAAACTAGCCACACAACTCTTTGATATTAAATTGTTTTTTCATAATTCCCTTAATCTAACTTTGTCTAGATGTAGATTAAATAAACTAAACTTCTATTTCCCCTCCCTTAATAACATCTTTAATCAATATATATCACATATTCGGTCTATGTATCTATCTTAATCTAACATTGTTTAAATATAGATTAAATACTCTAAACTTTTATTATTATTATTTTATATAATAGAGGTCAGATGGAGGTCTCAATTGGGAAGATAACCCTTTTTATTTATTTATTTTTTAAAATATGATATAAATGACTTATTAAATTATAATTTAAAAAGTGCATGATAAAATTTCACACTAAAAAAAAAACTTGTTTCTTCTCCATGTTTAATATAAAAGAATGGTGAATTGGTCTTATATCTTACAGAAATACAATTGGATTATATATATATATATATTATATATATATATATAAAATAGATGGCTGAGGATCTCAAATCACAAGTTTTGAATACATTTAAGAAATCATTGAAATTACTTGTTCATGTTTAGGAAATAACCAATAACTTTGTTGGTCCATTTTTTTTTTTTTTGTTTATTTCATTTAATTAGACAAACTCAAACAGTAAACCAATCAAAGAAAATTGTAGAAAATTTACAAGATTATTCAAATTTATAAAATAATTATAAATTATGTAACTAAAAAAAACAAACGTTATTATTAATATTGTTAAGATGACCGAATTAATATTCATTCGAAACTAAAGTTATAAAATGGATAACATAGATTGGAAAACATTATATTTGATATGAAGTATGCCATTTTTTAATTAAACAATATTTATGTGCGAAATTTAAATTTATAACCTCTATCTAATAAGAAAAATTGCAACTCGAACTCAAACAGATTTATTTTATTATTTATTTTTTCTTATCTATCCTCTCAATTTAAACAATGTATATTTTTTTTATTTTTTGGGTCAATTAGTTAATGATTTTCCAAATATATTTTAAAATCAAACAAGCTTCAAATTCAAGTAGTAGGCTTGTATTGCTAGTAAGCACTCAAGCTAAAAATGACTAGGCCCAAATACCTCCAAACCCTAAACCCATAAATTTATGAGAGCTCTATAAAAACTTAGCCATATAATTCACAATCTCTAAAATTTAAAGTTTATTTCAATTTCAATCAAATATTTTAAAGAATTTATATAATTTTAACAAAAATAAGAGTTCAAAGAATAGAACTGTCAAACCAGTTATAAGTTGAAGATTCAATCTCCATCTATATGAGAACAAAATTCGCAAGCTTTCATACTAATGTTTATATTCCAAGAATCATAATAATAAAAAAAAAATATTAGAGATTGCAACGCAATAAAAATTCATTTATAAGTGTTAAATCATACATCATATATATATATATATATATTTGTCGAAATTTTGTGTGAACACCACCACATCACTATTACATATGTTATTTTATTGGAAATGAAATCAACATGTGAAGATGATTAAAAGTAATTTTTGTAAAACCTATCCTTAAAATTTAGACATGTTTTATGTAATTTATACGTTAAAAATTCTGTAAAACCTATCTTTATTTGTGTTTGTAATTTTCGAGAAATATGACGGATTTGTGTTATGAGATTTGAAGAAAAATAATGGTAAAAAATGAGGGAGGGAGAAGATGAAGTCCAAGTCAACTATTTTGAATTATTTTATTATTATTTTCTTGTCAACTCATTCAAATTTAAATCATGGTTTTTTTTTTTTTTTTTTTTTTTTTTATATTTTAACTAAAGGACTATTTTTAAGTTTTAAGCAAAGTTGGAGATCTAAATGAGACTTTTGAAAGTTGAGGGACTAGAATGGAATCAAATTGATAGTTGAGGGACGAAAATGATATTTTAACCTAAAAGATTTCATTATTTGATCATACAATTTATTTGTGGATCCTTTTCATTCGGTCTTCTCTTTGCAATTATAAAATCTTAGCTTAATACTTTATTATAATACTACAAATAAATACGAAACTATATATTTTATATATTCCAATAATTCTAATACTCAAATTAGGTTTTTCAACCATCTATTCTAACACTACTTCACATAAAGATTTTCATATAACCACTTTACATTATCAAATTTACTTATTACTTTTAATCATTTTTACTTATTGTTTTCAATTTCTATTAGTATAAATTAGGGGAGGGAGATTACAAATACACATGTATTAAATAACCAAACAATAAAATTATTGGCCACTGACTCTTTCAGTTACTTATTGTTTTCAATTATTTAAACTTTGTTGACGCCATCAATTTCATTTTATTGATTGAAGTCATCTTTTTGTCACAAGTGAGTAGAGTGTATTGATTTTGTTTCCTTCCAAATTTTAGTTTTTTCTAAAAAAAAATTATCCATAAAATTTAGGGAAAACTATTTTTTTGGTCGTAGGTTTGAAGTGAAGTTTTAATTTGGTCTATATGTTTGAAAAATGAACATTTTTGTTCCTTACATTTCAATAATACTCTATTTTAGTCATTTAGATAACGAAAGTGTTAGTATCGTAACGAAATATCGACTACGATGATGAAATATTGACTTAAATGATGACTAGACTAATTTTAAATTTAATAAATTGATGACGTGGTTATATTAATTTTTTTTAATAAATAAGAAATAATTAAAATCGTAAATTTAAAATACATAATAAGAAAGGTAGAAATCTAATACTTTTCATTTTTCAAATGTAAATTTATCTAAAAAAAATTTAAATTTAATTTCTAAAAAGAAGCTCATGAAAAAACGACTTATTTCGCCGGAACATCTACCGGCTGATATCTCACTTCAACCTTTTTCTACGATGGTCATTTCTTAAATATAGGGATAAAGAAGGTACTTTTCGTTAAATTTGCACTCTATAGCAAATTTTCTATTATACATTAGAATCATAACAACTTTTTAAAAATATTGTAAATATAACAATTTTTTTTTATAGACTCTATCAAACATTATTGATGAAGTCTATCAAACACTATCGACAGAATTTAACAGACGCTATTGATAGAATCTATCAGACACTATTGATGGAGTATGTAAATCTGATTTTGCTATATTTGCAAATATTTTCATTATTTTGCTATTTATGCAATTTTTTTGCCTTATTATAATATACATGCAAATTCCACAAACTTTTTTTTTTTTTTTTTTTTTGTTATAATGTCTATATTCGCCATTGAATTGGATAATTATTTTGTAAAAGAAAAAAAAGAAAAGAAAAAGATCTCTTCAAATTTGTATCCAAGTATAACTAATTGGGACATCCTCCCTCGACACATGGCCCATGAAATAAAATTTCACAAAAAATATCAAAAAAAAATTCCCGAAAAAAGTACAAGAAGCTAGCGCCAATGTTTTTCTGTAGCCATGTTTGCATGCGGCAGAGAAATCGCGGAAATGGAAATGGGGGTTTTGTGGGAAATGCAAGGAAAAAAAAAAAGAAAAAAAAAAGAGAGAAGAACAACGAGCCGTTGATCCATCCACTCCATTCCATTTCTCTGATATGAACCCTTTACCAATTTCTTCATTTTCAGTATATAAGTCCTCTCCTGAGTTCAAAACGCCATTAACTCTCACATGCCCACAAATCCCCCATTTTCATTTCCCCTTTTGTAAGTCTTCCATTTCTGTGTTTCTGGACTTTCTTATTTGCATTTGCTTTTCTGGGTGTCTGTTATTTTATTGTATTGGGGTTCTTTAGTTGTTTTCTTTTGACACTTTCCTGTCTAGTTTTCATGCAACTCGACTAATGTTACTTATATATCGCCTAACCTTACCATATTTGGAAGCCAAAGAAACCCGTTAACATTTAGGTGTTTTCTTGCATATTGGGTGTCTGTTGTTCTGTTGTATTGGGGATTTCTTGCATTTGTTTATTCATTCTTAACTCATTTGTTATTCTGGGTGTTTGTTATTTTATTGTATTGGAGCTTTTTCAAGTGTTTTCTTGCATATTGGGTGTCTGTTATTTTATTGTATTAGGGATTTCTTGCATTTGTTTATCAATCCTTAACCCATTTGCTATTCTGGGTATCTGTTATTTTATTGTATTGGGGATTTCTTGCATTTGTTTATCCATCTATACCCCTTTTTTTTTTTGGGTTTTTTTTTTTTTGTTTTGTTTGGGTTTTTCAGATTTTTTTTTTTTTCTTTTTTTTTTTTTTTTTTTGCATATTAGGTGTCTGTTATTTTATTGTATTAGAGCTTTTCAGATGTTTTCTTGCATATTGGGTGTCTGTTTTTTATTGTATTGGGGGATTTCTTGCATTTGTCTATCTATCTATAACCCTTTTGCTTTTCTCTTTTCTTAATGTGATCTGTACTCTAAATGGTTGCTTACATTTGGGCTTTTGCTTTATATGGATTTGAGCTGGGAGGCTATATTGAATATTAGATTGTATTTTGTGCCATTTCTAGTGCATTGCTAATTGATTTGTTGGATTTGAACTTAGTTTTGGTAGTGAGATATTGTTGCTATGGATTCCTGCTTTATGTCCTTGAAATCTAATTCCCATCTGTGTCTGAATCATGGCGAGAATGGATTTTATGGGGAAAAAGTTAGAGGAGGTTTCAATGATAATGTTTTGCTTAATCGCTTTGCAAAGAGTTTGAAATCCGAGAAGAAAGTTTTGAAGCTCGCGCCTAATGTTGCTTATGCTGTTGCCACACCAAATATTGCCAAGCAGCCTGAGGTGAGTTTTTTGGTTTTGGTGGTTGGCCATGTTTAATTGTTGTCTGTAGACGAGTTGATTTTTCATTCTTTGGTTTTGATTTGATTTGCAGGGCATTCAAGCGCCTCCGAGTCGCAAAGTAAAAGTGAACCCCAAAAATGTTGCTTCAATCATATTGGGAGGGGGTGCTGGGACTCATCTGTTTCCCCTTACTAAAAGATCGGCTACGCCCGCGGTAAGGAAATATACTTGTACATATTTTTTTATATCCGTAAGTTTCAAGCCAGCTTATGTGCACCTCAACTAATTTTACGGAACAACTATAAAATCTTATGACATTTGGTAGTCAAGATTAATCTTAGGTAGGTGACCATTATGAATTAGTATACTTCCATATTAAGTTCATAGTTTTGATTGTTTTGAGTATATTTTCCACTGATGTTGATGTATTTCTTAGAACTCTTAAAGTTGTTTTTTCTATCAAACGCGCGTGTTTGATAGAAATCATATAGTCCATGTAATTCACCATCTAGCATTGTCTTTTTTTATTAGACTAAACATTTGGCTGGTGTTTGCCATTCGACCATATAATATTCACTCATATTGGTAGGTTCCAGTTGGAGGATGTTATAAGCTCATCGATATTCCAATGAGCAACTGCATTAACAGTGGTGTCAACAAAATTTTTGTGCTTACCCAGTTCAACTCTACTTCTTTGAATCGTCATATTTCACGTACGTACTTTGGAAATGGTGTCAACTTCGGAGAAGGATTTGTGGAGGTATGGCGATGCGGTAGGAAGCTATCGTAAATGCTCGAATTGATAAACTCATGATGATAAAAAAGAAGAGAAATGAAAAATAAACTTGGAGTTGATCTTTTCCTAGCACTGCTGGTGAATATGATTATTTTAACCGATTGTGTTTATTTGAAAAATTAAAGAGCGTGCAACTGTGATTATGTTCAGTAGTCAATTATTCAGATCTGGTTATGTGATGACCTCGAGCTTACTCTCGATATACAGGTTCTTGCAGCCACCCAAACACCTGGGAAAACCGGCTCGCACTGGTTCCAAGGAACTGCAGATGCTGTGAGACAATTTATTTGGGTATTTGAGGTACATAACAATGTTTCTTCTTTTGTTCTGTATGAACTTCACTTTATTGAAATTATAAAGTTGTCTCATTAATTCTTGTAGGATGCTAAGAACAGAAATGTCGAAAACATTTTAATTTTGGCAGGGGATCACATGTACAGAATGGACTATATGGACTTTGTGCAGGTAATAAGTTTCTTAATGAACACTATTGATGTTCTATATTTCGAAAATCTTATCGTACACTATGATTCGACACAGAATCACATGGATACTAATGCTGATGTTTCAATCTCATGCGCACCTGTAGACGACAGGTCTTAACGACAAAACCTTCTACCTTTTGTTTTTTTTTTAAAAAAAAAATGATGTTGCTTGTAGGTATTTGGGAAAGGTGTGATAACTTTTATAATTCTAAGTTAGTTTCTTTTAATATCTAAATTTGTAAAGTTTAAGAACAATTAAAGTGGAAGAAACTCTTCTAGATCATAGGACGTTTATTTATTTGTTGTTTAGAAATTTAGAGCTCAAGTCTCATCTGTTTTTTTTATTGAATCCACAATTTTGCAGTCGTGCACCAGACTATGGATTGGTGAAACTAGATAAGAGAGGTCGAATTATCGAGTTTTCTGAAAAGCCAAAGGCTGCCAATTTGAGTGCAATGGTAAGTACAACTTATAATATCAACGTTTAATCTTGAATCGAATCTTGTTCAAGTGACATTACCATTCTAATTGGTCGTTTTCTACAGCGAGTAGATACAACTTCATTAGGTTTGTCTCGGGAGGAGGCGTTGAAGTCCCCTTACATTGCATCAATGGGAGTTTATGTTTTCAAAACAGATGTGCTGCTAAACCTTTTAAAGTGGAGATATCCTACTTCTAATGACTTTGGTTCTGAAATCATTCCTGCAGCTGTAAATGATTACGACGTCCAAGTAAGATGACTTGCTATCAACTCTTAACATTTCTCTATTACTTAGATTTGTCGAGGTAAAAATAGTGAGAACGTATGAAAGTTGACATAGCAACTATCATGGATTGGCCGAGTGGTCAAAATGACTGTAAGAAACCAAAAAGGTTATGCGTTCAATCCATGATGGCCACTTTCTTATGCCAAAATGTTATTGAGTCAGACGGTTTGTCCCGTGGGAATAGTTGAGGCGCGCGTAAGCTAGCCCAGACACACGCATATAAAAAAAAAAGTTGGCATAGCCATGAATTTGAGTGCTAATAGATTATGGTATTAAGTGGTAATATGGTTATTTATACAACCGAATCTATGGTGGCCACTTTCCTATGAATTAGTTTCATACGAGTTTCCTTGACATCCAAATATTGTAGGGTCAGGCGGTATGTCCCGTGACATTAGTCGAGGTGCGCGCAAGTTGGCCCAGACAGTCACGAATATCAAAATAAAAAAATGTTGTACAACTGAATCGAGTTTGAGTGCTAGAACTTTGTTTTAGCGGAAACTAGTGAAAGAACTCCCAAGCCGACCAGGTTTTGTTATTTTGACTTCCCTAACGTCTATCATCAATACAGAACTTTATCTGAATCCCTCATTTTCAAGTTCATTTAAGCCAATGTTTTCACATTGACATATGTATATGTGATTGTAACTTCTCTTTCTTTCTTCCCTCCTTTTCTTATTCTGAAGGCATTTATATTTAGAGACTATTGGGAAGACATTGGAACAATAAAGACCTTCTTTGATGCAAACTTGGCCCTCACAGAAGAGGTAGGTTTTCATTTCTTGGACCTGAATTGTTTTGATACTGACTTTTCCTTAATCGTGTGTTATCGGTCTGTATAGCGTATTTCTTGAATCCGTTTCCCATGAATCTGAATCATGAGATTAACTGAGTGCAATAGTTTCTTACCCGGGCAACATATTTCATTTTGAAAGGATACATTTCGTTGCTCCAATTGCTTCACTTATGTTGCCATTGGTTATCAATTTTTCACTTTCTTGCAGTTTCCTAAGTTTGAGTTTTACGACCCCAAGACGCCGTTCTATACATCTCCTCGATTCTTACCACCAACCAAGATGGACAAATGTCAGGTATATCAATAGAGCCAATCTGATTCCTCAGGTCATCTTTCTTTAGGGCTCTTCTCTTAAGCTTCGGTTGCGGTTTGCAGATAATCAATGCGATAATCTCACATGGATGCTTTCTGAGAGAATGCAGTATCCAGCATTCAATCGTCGGCGAACGGTCAAGACTAGACTATGGTGTTGAACTCATGGTAAAGTCGAAAAACTTATAATCTCAGACAAAACCACGGGTCGGACGAACACTTGAATTTGTTGTTACTCAGGTTGCTGTCTTCTTTTTTCACAGGATACTATAATGATGGGTGCAGACAATTACCAAACTGAACTTGAAATTGCAGCTCTGATAGCAGATGGAAAAGTCCCTATTGGAATTGGACAAAACACAAAAATCAGGTAAGTGGAATCCAACATTGAGAAACTCATTAAACATAGATCTGCACAAGAGAACCTTTCAACAGTGTAGATGTCGGGTACGTTGCAGGAACTGTATTATCGATAAGAACGCAAGAGTCGGGAAAGATGTTATCATCATGAACAAAGAGGTAAGCATATCCAACCCGTTTCAACGATAGGGGCATGTTCATTCTCCATTCATTAATATGTATCTTTGACAATTCCAATTCCAGGGCGTCCAAGAAGCAGATCGACCTGAACAGGGATTCTATATTCGGTCAGGAATCGTCATTGTAATGGAAAAGGCAACGATCGTAGATAACACAGTCATTTAAAAACCGATCTCGAAGTCGACATGTTGATGGGGAAAAGCTCTCTGACAAACAGCTGAAGAATGACATTTTTTTCAGCATTTTGGCTGAGAACAAGGAGAAGGGTGGTTGGCTACTATGGTTATAGAGATTGAATTCAAGGCTTCTTTCAAATCTTTATAGATTAGTTTATATAATAAATTATGGAATGTTCCTCATGTTCCTCTTTATATATAACATATAGGAGAGAGATCTAAACTATTGAGAGTAATTCTCTTTCAATAAGAGTGGCTGCTCAGCCAGCTTAATATAGAGTATGTTTGTAAATGAAACTATATTTTATTACCTTCATCAATCAACCCCAAAATTTTTTGTTTTTATCAACCAATATTCTCCTTCATTCATTTATTCTTGAGCTTGAAAATTTAAGGGATAAAATGGTTTAGCTTTAAGTTTGAATTTAAGATCTCGAATGGGTCATTAATGGTTTCATTGTTTGGTTGTAAACCAGTTCAACACTGGTGTCACATGTTCGATCCCTGTAATCAGTATTTTTAATTTTCCTCTCCGAATTTGTACTAAAAAAAAAAAAAAAATACCATGTTAAAATGTATTAAATACCAATCAATCTAAAACTTAAACCGTAGGTAATTTAATTATAGGATTTTTTTTTTAATCTCTAGGTTTGCAGCTGGGTTTTTTGTTTTAAAATCAAACATCTTTACTTCTAATATTTGAATAATATTCAATTTTAGTTCCTAGCATTTAAATTATGCTTAATTTTAGTCCATTGGATGAAAATTCGATAGTTGACTATGATGACTAAAATTAAGCACTATATGACTAAAATTAAGCACTATATTAAAATTTTCAAAAAAGAAGTATAAAAATAAATTCAAAGACATATGACTAAAATTAAGCACTACTAAAATATTATGGATACAAAACATTTAATTTTAAAATATATAAACCAAGTTGAAACTACACTCCAAATTTATACTTTTTCTCCTTTTATATCAAACAACATATTGATATTTGGTTACACTTTCACATTGATATATAAAAAAAAAAGTCAACATCTTTGACAGTAACATGTGCACATTCATATTTTGGCTATTTCATATCCACTTTCTTATAACATTTCAAATTATTGTATTAAATCAGTTTGATGTGTGTTTGTTCAATAAACAGTGTTATATTTATCATGTAGTGGACAATATAAAAAAAAAAAATCCATAGCAAACAAAGCTCATTTCTTCTCTTTTTCATCTTTATATTTATTTCCACCACATTTTTTTTCTTTTGATATCCGTGACTATCTTGGATACCAATGATACCCGTAGGAAATTAATTCCTGGATAGGTGGCCACTATGAGATTTAAACCCATCATTTTATGTACTCCAAGACCCCCTTTGACCAATTGAGCCACTTCATGATGGTTCACATTTCTCATTTCTTACCTCTTCAAACAAATTGTGGCACCAAACAACACCACATATACTCTTAAAAGAGGGTCTGCCTCTTTATTCACAAGGAGCCAAGTACTCCCGACTATATACATTAATTTATTTGAAAGTAACCGTATTTATAATAATTATTATTTTTTAGATTTGACTAGATTAATAAGTTTTTTTTTTTTTTTTTTTTTAAAAAAAAAACATCTAAATTTGGCTATTCTACGGTTAGCCAATAGTTCTCAAATTATAGGCCCAACATAGGAATTGATTAGCCCAATAACGTTTATGTAGGCTTGAGCCCGGTTTGGCGAAAGGGATAGAATCTGGCATATTCTTCAAGGTGTTGTTACTCTTACCTGTACTCGTTGAATTTCTAAATCACAGACGAATTACCTACCGTTAAAAAAACGGGACCGGTGACCCAATCTCTATCACCGGCGTTTAACGCCGTCACTGTTAACGAATTTATTTATCATCTTTCTCGTTAAGAAAATATTACCAAAGATTAAAATTAGAAACTTAATATTGAAAAATCGAAGTCCCACAAAAATCGCAGATCTGTTCTTTCCGAATCTCCATTTTTCAAGCTTCAAATCTTTCCCCAAGGTCAGAGCCTCGTTCATTTTCCTTCAATTTCGTTGATTTTCTGATTTGGGGTTCGATTAGATTTGTAATATTGCCCTTTTCTGCGGATGGATTTGATTTTTGTTGCTTTTCTAGATATGTTTCCGTTTCTTCTCTCATTTTCTTGCTTTGCATTTGAGGTATGGTGCTATGTTTCGGAATTTCTTCTGATTATCGATTTATTTTGGGGGGTTTTCATTGTGGATCTGATTAGGGAAGAAGCATTTTGTATTTGGGGGGAGGGATTGTATCTGTTGCTCTATGTTTTGTTTGTTTGAACTGAAATTTGGGAAGTTTTCATTGCATGCAGTTCGGGGCTTGGATTATGAGGAGATGAGAATTAGGGAGATAATATATGATTTTTTTTTTTTTTTATTTTATATTCTTGACTGTCCGGGCGAGCTCTCGCGCACCTCGACTAGTGTCACGCGACATACTGCTTGACCCTACAAAATTTAAATTAATTTCTAGGTAGGTGGCCACCACGGGATTGAACCCATCACTTTATGCACCCCAAGACCCTCTTTGACCAATTGAGCCACTCCATGATGGTTGGGAGGTATTATATGATTATTGAGGCGAATGTTATCTATGTCCGAGATGAAGATAATAATTATGGGGGAAACCGTTGTTTGTATTTGTGGTGAAGAGAATAATGATGAGGAGAGTAGATTATTAAGGATGAAGATAATGATCAAGTGGAGAATAAATTAATAAAATAGGGAGTATGAGGAGAATGAAAAGTAGTTATGGGTAAATAAGATTATGAGAGAATGATTGTTTGTGATCCACAAAGGTGGGTAAGAAGATCATTCTCTTCATAAACATTCTCCTTCTCCTAAACACCCTTTTGCTTTAAGGATCTTGAACATTCAATGTATTGGGGTTTTTCATCATCTTCTTGGGGCTATTCAACTTTAAACTTGCATTTTTGTGTGAATGTTATTCCAAAACTGCATGGAGTTGAATAACTTGTATGGGTTATATGCAGATATTGAAGCTTTTATTTCTCAATGGACGGGATAGGAGGCGAGAATGACTCAGCGGCATCCCCCTTGAGCCAGTGGCAACATGATATTTCAAGGCTTTATCAATATTATCTGGATAAGACTACCCCACATGCTGTCTACAGATGGATCGGAACCCTTTTTGTGGTGGCAATTTTTGCATTGAGGGTCTTCTATATTCAAGGGTTCTACATTATTTCATATGGTCTGGGTATCTATATACTCAATTTGTTGATTGGATTTTTGTCGCCCTTGGTTGACCCGGAGATGGAAGTTTCAGATGGACAGTTGCTGCCAACTAAAGGTTCAGATGAATTCAAGCCCTTTATTCGCCGACTTCCAGAGTTTAAGTTCTGGTAACTATGGAATTTCATTCATGAGCTTTTGAATCGGTTGCTTGTCTATATTTGACCGGTAAACCTTGAAGTTTGTTTTTCTGCAGTTTCATCATTGCAAATCCAATTCTCAGTACTCTGTTTATTCAATCTAAGTGGCTTAGTAGTCAAGAAGGTCTTAAATAACTAGGGGGTGTTTAGGGGTAAGGAGAATGAGAATGAGAATGATTATGGAGAGAGCGAGAATTAGGGGGAGAATAGGAAGGTGAATGATTATTGTGTTTGGGAGAATGATTTTTGGGAGATCCATTATTTGTCTGTGGGAAGGGAATAATTATGTGGAAAATAAAACAGTGAGTGGTGAGAGGGAAAAAGTAGTGATGGGAAGAATAAAAAATAGTTTGGAAGAGAATAAAAAGGTGATTTTAAAGAAACACAATTATAGGTAGAGTGATTCTCGGTGATCCAAACATAGAGAATCATTCTCCATCTCATTCTCTCGATCACCTCTTTGCCCCAAACCTCCCCTAAGAGATGGTGAGTTAAATCCATGATGGCCAACTATTTCGGAATTAATTTCCTACGAGTTTCTTTAACATCAAATGTTGTAGGGTTAGACAGTATATTCCGTGTCAAAAAGTTTTTTGTTTTTCAGATACTGGAAACTTGTCTAAACTTGGTTGATTTTGGTTGGGAAAAAAACATAGGCAGTAAGGTGAAAAACGACGGGGAAAGATACAATCATTATTGAAAAAATATACCTATATATTTGTTGTTTTCATTGAAATTTTGATGATTTTAGGAGAACCTGGTCGCATTGGGCCTTTTTATGTAGTGTTGGTCAATGTTTTCTTTTTACCTTTCTCCTTTTCTTTTAGTTTTTATTCCTTCTACATTTTTCTCACTGTATTGTAGATGACAGTCAGTGTGACAATGGATCTAAAATATTAACATAAATACTTTTCTTGCTCCCTTTTGCCAGCCTTAGTTTTTTGTATGCTCTTGTATTCTTCCCTTTTTTTTTCTCAATGAAAGCTCACTTCCCTTGAATCTTGAAGTTGAACCATGGAACTTCCTTTCTTGTATTAGTTAATTTGTTTGGAAGAGCTCTGCCAACCCCTTGAGATAATGCAAATGTGTAAAATGATACTTGTGCATTCATGCAGTCGAATTTGATACTGTTACTGCAAAATGATACTTGTGCATTTATGCAGTCGAATTCGTTGTTCGCCCCCACGACATCAATCCCTTTTGGATGTTAAATTTTTATCCATTTCTCATATAAATGAATTGTTTTGTTTGTAGGTACTCTTTTACAAAGGCCTTTTGCATTGCCTTCGTAATGACCTTCTTTTCCATATTTGACGTTCCTGTCTTCTGGCCTATTTTACTTTGTTACTGGGTTGTCCTTTTTGTCCTGACAATGAGGCGTCAGATTTCACATATGATCAAGTACAAATACCTTCCATTTAGTCTTGGAAAGCAGGTGACTTATCAAATACTTTAAATTAATTATGCTCCTAGCCTCGAATTGTTGCGGTTTACTATTATGTACTAGGTCATACATGATGTCGTTGAAACTCGACTTCTTTTGACATACTTAGAGTTGTTATAGCTTTTGAAAACTCTTTTCTGTCTAGGAAACAAAGATTTATATGAAGTGTTTAATATTTTACAGAAGTACGGTGGTGGCAAGAAACGTTCGGGCGGTCGGGGTATGGCCAACGACGATTGATGCATGGCTTATTATTTACAGCAGTTAGTACAAGTACTGAATGGAGGGAGAAATTAGAGATTTGGATGTGTGCACAGTAGCAGAAACATAATTTTTTTTTGTGATTGAAGTTACTTGTAGTTAAGATTGCTTTATGGATTTAATCAATTGAGGATACACAGGACGTGCTTATGCCAAATCCTTTAAGATAACTGAAGAACTGCTGTTGTAGAAATTCTCAGTTTAATACATGTTGTAATACGGTTCATTGGCAGGTGTCATTTTAATTTTTTGTTTTCGGTTTTTTTTATTTTTATTCCGAAGTGTTGAGACTAGCTTACACACACCTCATAGATGGAGACTATGAAAGTAGAAAACTATTGGTTATCTTGATTCAATACGAGTTGATTCTTCACAAAAATAGGTGTAAAAACCAGTTAAGAGTGTGACGACTCGAGATTTTATTTCCTTTAGAAAAACCAATTTGATATTTCCACAATTTATTTTGTATAAACTAAATTATGGGAAAGTTAATTGTGGTGGTTTTATTGTAATTTATAAATGAGAATATTTAAGATGGGGTGGTTTTCTTTGGAATTAGTGAGTTAAATCTTTTGATTTCCATTTTTAAAAGAAAACACCAAAACCTTTGGGTTTTCCTTGTGGTGATTTATTTACTAATAAAATGAAATGGCATTGATTAAGTTGGAATAAGAAGTGTTTTAAGAA
>JBBMEF010000003.1:2233221-2251950 GCA_037832685.1 Sicyos baderoa
TTTAGTTATAGTAGTTTTTTGTAGAAATATTTATTGGAATGCATATTTATTTACAATAATTAGTTATCTAATTGAATCTAATGTATATTTTTTTTGAAAAATTAACTATTTAAAAATATTATTAAAAAAAAGTTATAAAAAGTAAGATTATAAAAAGAAATAATAAAATAAAACGGTGAATTTTTCACCGCGGGGAACCCGATCCCCGCCAACTCCCCGCGGTGAATCCCCATCCCCATCCCGCGAAAAAAAAACGGTGAATTTTGCGGGGATGAAAAATACTTTTGGTGACGGGGATGGGGACGGGGAGGGCATTCCCCGACCCCGACCCCGCCCCGTGGACATCTCTAGCTCCAAGAACCATGGTTGCAGGAGCGTCGGTCCACAACATGATCATTTATGCTTTGATGCGACGTCTGTACGACAAGCCTGCACCGGACCCGGCTCGGCTACGTGCGCTGAGCCGCTCCAGCCGGTTCATGCCACGAGCCGTTAACATTATAAGGTCCAAAATAGAGATAAAACTGTACCTAATTTGTCTTATTACAAAAAGTCTGGACCCACACCAATTATTCTCCGCGATTTTTTAACATTTACCTATAATTAGTTACGTAGGTTATTTTTTATTATTTTTTATTTCTTTTAGAAAATAAGATGAATGGATATTTTGTCCACTCAATTATAGAGTTAGAAAATTAATTAATACTAATGTTTTATTTTATAACTCAAATCTATATCCTCATTATTATTAGAAGTATATACGTGGCTAGACTATATTTTTAATATCGTAAAATCTTAGTGCAGTTTGAGCTCACCAATTTAAACGTATGTACATCAATATTAGTGTCACTTTTTTAATTTTTTTTAAGTTAGATAAATATTTTCCTATATGAATGTATAGCATATGTAGTAGCACCATGTTATGTATAATTTTGTCTTTTCTTTTCATTAATCAGTATTTATACAAAATTTATATGCATATTTATAATCTTTACTAAATTTTCATTTATCTTGTTATTTTCATTTATTATGGTTGTTGTTGTTATTTTTACTTTTTATGTCAGTATTTTAAAATAACAATTATTTTTGTCATTTTTTATTCATTACATTTGGTCATCGTGATCTAGCAAGATATCAAAAAATTATTTATTAAATTGTCACGGTGAAAAGCAGTACTTAAGTAACATAAATATGCATTTAAATCAATACCGGCCTTGTTTAAATAGTCATATCCTCATTTTTACTAAATTACACAAAAATCTCATATTTTTCAATTTATTATACACAATATAATTGATTAAATTTCTATCTCCCTTGTATAATCATATTGTATTTTGTTTACTCATTTTAATTAAGTCAAAATAATAATATAAATTCATTCTTTAAAATATAAAACTAAATTAGCTATTTAAAAATATATAAATTGTGAAATTTAAAATAGATTGATGCAATAATATTTGGAATGTAAAAGAAATGAAAGATTAAACTTATTTAGTTTAAGGATTGCTTAAAACTTTTCTAGTATGATATACGATGAAGTTATTATTTACATTCTTCACTCTTAATATAATTTTATTTTTTATATTTATGTATATCTCAACTAATATTATGAAATATACTATTTAACTAGATAATATTAAATATCAAAAAAAATTGGTTTACTCTCACTATGGTTGAATTATGGGAAAAAAAGTGTGTGTAAACATTTGGTCAACATATGTGAGTAACAGATAATAGTATTTAATGCTGAAAGTAATTTAATCTACGATATTATTTTTTCTTGAATAGTATTTTTTGGATATATTTTGAAAAGAATTTAATCTAAGATATGTATTGCAAAGTAACGGATAATTCATTTAATTCTTAAAGTATTACAAGACAAATGTGAGATATTTTAAGGCAAATGGGGTAACACGTGTCGTGACAGAGTGAGACCACGTACAATGCTCACGGACCAAAGGGGCGGTTACTTGGCTCGGATTCATCCACGTCATTCATTTAAGCCTTTTTAAAGTCGCTTTCAAACTTTAATTATTGGTATAAGCATATTGATAATGTGATTATTTTGATATTGCCATAAATTTACTTTCAAAAATAAAATAAGTAGAAAAACAAAATTTAAAAACATACAATAACTAAATTCAACATATTTTAAAATTAAGATAATTTATACCGATCACGCAATTGATTGTTTTTTTTAATGTCAATTCATTTCAATTTCATAGTTACAAGTTTGAATCTAAAAATTAGTATTTGATTCTAAAATTATTTACGAGTAGTTGAACTATGTATAGTTTGTATTAAAAAAAACACACATTATAAATGAGGAGTTCTGGTTTTGGATTATAAATGAGTTAGGTAAGAATAGTTGTTTACAATTCTCCTTCTAACCAATAAATGTGTATCTCTTTATGAACCAACCTATTCAAATACTAAAGAACATAAAACCTAATACTTGTCACAAAATCTACAATAATTAACATATCTATTTATAGTGTGGATGAAAAACTATTCAATAACTCATCAATAATTAGTATTTCTCAACATAAAATATGGTATGAAAGTGACTGAGAAAATTGCGAAATCTAAATATAAATTTAATGACATTTTATTTCACATGTAAGTTCCTTATTAATTGAGAATAATAATATCATTTATATAAGATTTGTTGGTCGCCTTCCCCTAAATTTAGGCTAAAAATAAAACTAACTTAAATTGGTATTTGTTTTAGATTAACTTAAATGATACTATTGCATCTTTTTTTGACCTCTAATCATTAGGTATACAACAATGCCGATTGAGCTACTACTCGGTTTGCATGATACTATTGCATCTGACTTTTAATATTGTGTTCAATTTCTAATAGTTTCTTATCCATTAAATATTTTGTTCTACTTTGTTTACATACTTTTTTTTCTTTGACTTATTTTTTAGTGCAGATTTTTAGAGTTAGAGGTAATGAGTTGAATCATAATACTCAAATTAATTTATTGGATTTTATTGATAATTAAATATAATGACATTAATCAATGTATGCACGAATTCATTTAAATGTCATACACATTAAAAAAATAGATATATCATTTTTTAAAATAAATAGACTTCAAATATATAAGTTAGATAAGCCCAATAGAGTTTAAATGGGCCTGAGTCCGCTTGACAAAAGGGATATGATGATATGTTTACACGGTTATTTTGGAAAATGTTTTCTGTGTAATTTTTTTAAATAATATTCTTGAGGGTTTTTTTTTCTTTTTTAGTAGACATCCAAGAAGGAAGACAAATATAAATTGTTGGGATCAAAATTGTATTTAAATGGTTTACAACCAAATAATGAAATTATTGCGCTACCAACGTATTATTGAGATTGAACCTAAGAGATATGTATATTTTATGTCTAACTATATTTGAGGTTTAAAATTCGAAAGGGTTAGTGACGCAATGATTTCATTGTTTTTTTGTAAACTAGTACAACACTAACGTCACGAGTTCGAACCCTGGAAGAGTCCATATTTATAATCACTCTCCCCCAATTTGTATGATTATTATTATTTTAGAAAAAATTAATATCCAGTTACGTTATGTTACTTTAACGAGATGGATGGCCAAATATTTCTAAAATTCATTGCTCATTCAACTTATTTTTCTTTTCATTTTTTTTTTCTTAATAATATTTTAGGTTGAAAGATTTGAAATTATAATTGTACATTATATTGGCCGGTATATATTTTTGAAATCTTATACCGGTAGATATACAATTGCTTCCTTCAACTTCTATTTATTTTGTTCTAAAAAAATATCTATTTATTTATTATTTTAAAAAAAAACTTTTATATATCTACCTACTGAATTTTTTTCATTGAATTTAATTTTTTTTCTATTATTATTATTTGAGATAGCTAGTTTATTTTCTATATTTTTCTTTTTCGTTTTCTTCTCCTCATTCAAACAAATAATCATATCATATCATATCATATTACCGGACAGTGTGGCTTAAGTGAGAAATCATTTTTGGACGGATTTACCCCTTTAGTTATACTATAAATTATAAACATGCCACCTATTTAAATGTGTTTTGATTATTTAAAAATATTAATCATTTTTATAATGTATAAGATAAGATATTATTATTCATACAAACAAGAAGAAGATATTTTTAGCAAATCTCGTAGATTGTAGGTTAAAATAGGTAAGTCAAATCCCATTTGAAGTACATGTAAACTCTATAATTAGAGAGCTCCATGAGAACACAATTGTAGATCTGGAAGACGGAGGCTTGAAATTTCAGGCTTTAGTTTCTAGAAATTCGAAGATGGGAGCTTGAAATTTTAGGTTTTAGTTTCCAGAAATTTGGAAGACGGAGCTTGAAATGTAAGGCTTTACTTTAGTTTCAAATTTGGAAGACGGAGACTTGAAATTTCAGACTTTAGTTTCCATAAATTTGGAAGACGGTGGCTTGAAATTTCAGGCTTTAGTTTCCATAAATTTGGAAGACGATGGCTTGAAATTTGAGGCTTTAGTTTCCAGAAATTTAGAAGATGGTGGCTTGAAATTTATGAGTTTAGGATTCCAAAAATCATACTAAAAATCATTTTTTGTTATAAGTTTACAAATATGCTATTCTTTTTTAAACAATAATAATAAAAAAAAAAAATCCTCCATTCACATCAATAATGTTTATCACAAAATTTTATGTTCAAATAAAAAATGCTACCATTCGAAAATTCCATTATTTAATGAGATATTTACATTATCATCTTTATAACATAGAAAATAAGATATTTTTACCAAAAATTTGATATATTTTATGAGATAGGAGATTTTATATATTATCAACCATCAAATTTAAAAAATAAAAAATAAAAAATTATCCTTTGAACTTTCTCCCTTTCTATAAAAAATTTGAATTTATATAAAAAAATAGTCTCTTTTTAATTAATTCTTCTTAATTTTCAAATTTTTTTCTTTTAAATAAAAAAATATACTTTTTTATTTTCTTTTTTAGATTTGAAGATTGTTGCAACGTATTTGCGAGTAGAAATACTAACATTAGAAGAGAATTGTTGAAGATTCGGATAGATAATTTAATTTTCATAAGTAATTTGTTAATAATTTGTTTTATTTTTTATTGGTTTAATTTGCTAACAATTTAAAAGTTGCAATAGAATAATAATAAAAAATTTATATTCCTTCCATAATTTTTCAATTATTATTTTACTATGTGAATATTAGTTTTAAATTTATAAAGATATTAAATTTTGTTTATTTTGTATATAAATTTAGATTTTAGTAGAGTTGATGATATAAAATATTATTGACTTCAAAAAAGATGTAAGATCTTATTTTATATTTATAAATAAAAATAAAATATTAATTATTCTTTTTATTATTATTTAGTTTATATAACTAAAATTAATAATATAATTTTAAAAGTTGAATGTTTTTTTAGTATTAGAAATTTAATATTTAAATAACTTTGGTTTTTGGGAGGATAAATAATATAATCAGAAATCTACAAAATCAAAGGAATAATTTTCAAAAGCAAAAAATTAAGAATAGTTATTTTCTTAACCTAAACAGATTTCAAAAAAAATTAATTATAAAATTTTGAATTTATCTTTATAATTATTTTATTGAATATATTATTTTTATTTTTTATCTTTATTTTTTAAATTTATATATATATATCATTATATTTAAATAAAATAATATAATATAAAAAAGATGTAAAATAAATTACATATGCACGTTAAAATTTTCTTAACATAAACACAGAATATTAGAAATTTGAATATTGAAAAATCAAGATCCTCAAAACTCGCAGATCTGCTGTTCCGGTTCTTCATTTTTCGTATTGGCTGAGCTTCAAATCTCACCCCAAGGTTAGAGCCTCCTTCATTCTCCATCAATCTCTGTTCTTCAATGTTCATTTTTCTGTGTTGGGTTTCGTTAGATTTCTAATCTTGATTTTGTATGAGGATGAATTTTACTTTCTCAGCTTCTCTCGATGCTTTGCATTTGAGATTTCTTGTTTTATTTCGAAATTTCTTCTCATTTTCAATTTGTAGATATAATCTAATTAGTGAAGAAGAATTTTGTGTGAAACCCTGACGTTGGCTTGGTGAATCTGGGAGAATGAGATTATTTGGACCCAAATTTAGAAGGTTTCATCGTTTGCAGTTTGGTGGAAGCTCCTTGAAGGTTTTTGCTTACGGAATCCCATGTATTGATTTCTTTTCAATTGTAAGATCAGTTGTTGTCTCCCGGGTCCGGACCTTGGGACGGCCACCGGTGTCTGTGGATATGGGGCGAAGCTCTGATTTCTGGTTATGGAAAAAATGATATGTGTTGGTTTTTTTTTTTTTTTGTTTTCATGATCTATTAGGGCTAACAACATGTGTATTTTTGTGAATGTTATGCCAAAAGTGCAAGGAATTGAATAGCTTGTATGGGTCATATGCAGATATTGAAGCTTTTAATACACAATGGAGGGGGTAGGAGGTGAAACTGCCTCAGCAGCATCACCCTTGAGCCAGTGGCAACATGATATTTCAAGGCTTTATCAATATTATTTGGATAAGACTACGCCACATGCTGTTTTCAGATGGACCGGAACCCTTTTCGTATTGGCGATTTATGCATTGAGGGTGTTCTCTATTCAAGGGTTCTACATTGTTTCATATGGTCTGGGTATCTATATACTCAATTTGTTGATTGGATTTTTGTCGCCCTTGGTTGACCCGGAGATGGAGGTTTCAGATGGACCGTTGCTGCCGACTAAAGGTTCGGATGAATTCAAGCCATTCATTCGCCGACTTCCAGAATTTAAGTTCTGGTAACTAAGGAATTTCATTCATGAGATTTTGCATCATTTGCTTGTTTGTATTTGGCTAGTAAACTTTGAAGTTTGTTTTTCTGTTGTTTCATCATTACAAATCCAATTCTTAGTATTCCGTTTACCTATTAGGCTATTATGTCTAGTCTGGTACTGAAAACTTGTCTAAACTTGGTTGGCTTTGGTCGGAAAAAAGCATAGATAGTGGTGAGGGAAACTGACAGTGAGGTGTGAAGAATTTGGTTATGATGTGAAAAGTTCTGTGTGCTAAAAGCAATCTTTTGTGTTTTTCTCTTCTCGATTGTGATCAATGACCTCTACTTTTTTGGTGCTTGTTGATCATTATGGGTTGGCCATGGACTAGTGTTCAAAAAAGAGCTTGAGAATCTGGAAGTTATGAGTTTCATTCATAGTGGTCATCTGCGTAAGAATTAATTTCTTGCGAGTCTTTTTGACAACCAAATGTTGTATAGTAGAGTTTGATGGTTGTGCAGTGAAAATAGTTGTGATGTGCATAAGCTTGTACAAACACTTAGTTACAAATATATAAGAAAAAAAAGTTGATTTGCTTTGTTTGTTATGGATAGGTAAATATTTCTTAACTCTTTGCTGGGTAACACTCTCAAATATTGCCTAGGGGCTTTGTGAAGTATACATATTTACGAGATAATTGCTAGTTGCTATTACATTTTGCACCTAGAGAGAAAGGCCCTAATAAGCTTCTTCCATTTTACTCATTAACAATAAGACTTCCCTTGATCCCTTGAACTTTCTCCCTTTCTTTTTTTAATTTGTTTGGAAGAGTTTTGCCACCCCCTTGAGATCATGCAAGAGAGTGAAACTTGGGTAACTAGTTTTGCTAATTTCTTAGTAGTGGAATTTTGCTACAGACTTCAAAAGTATTCATTTTCGCTTCATGGTCAATCTTGGATACTGTCACTGCAAAATTTTACTTGTGTGTTTATGCATTTCCTTTTTGCTATTTGAATTCGAATGCTTCGGATGGTTACCATTTGGATTGCCCCTACAACACCATTTCCCTTCTGGAAGCTATTATGTTTTTGTTCATTTCTCATACAAATGGAAATTTTGTGTTTGTAGGTACTCTTTTACAAAGGCCTTTTGCATTGCCTTTGTAATGACCTTCTTTTCCATATTTGACGTTCCTGTCTTCTGGCCTATTTTACTTTGTTACTGGATTGTCCTTTTTGTCCTGACAATGAGGCGCCAAATTTCTCATATGATCAAGTACAAATACATTCCATTTAGCCTCGGAAAGCAGGTGACTTATCTAATGCTTTAACTACGTTGTGCTGCTGTTTCTTTCTGCTCTGTTTACCTTTCTCGAGCCTTCTAATTTTGTGGTTTTCTTTTCGGACAAGAAACAATTTCATTGATATATGAAATAATGAAATTACAATAGTAGGAGAAGAACTCTAAAGGTCCAATGTTCAAGACTCACCCGTGACATTAATTTGTAAACACCTTCCGTGTCTCCATTCCTTCGATGTCTCTCAGTGCCTGACCTCGGGTATAGCTATAAGAATGGAAAAGAGAGGATAGTTTCCACCAATTCATAACCATAACAACAAATATTGATACGACAACAAATATTAATGTGGTGATTTATTATTGTGTACTTGAGAGTGGTTATCTTGCTTTTGATAAGTCTTTTCTGTTGAGAAAACAAATATTGATATAAAACATCTGACATTTTACAGAAGTATGGTGGCAAGAAACCTTCTGCGGGTGGCGACGATTGATGCATATTATTTACAGTAATTAGTACAAGTTCTGTATGGAGGGAGAAATTAGGGAGATTTGGATATTCACAGTAGCAGATTTTTCTTCTTCATTGAAGTTACTTGTAGTTAAGATTGATTGCTCTGCTCATGGATTTATTCATTGATGATGCATAGGACATGGTTAGAACTGCTTTTGTAGAAATTCTCAGTTTAATACACGCTGTAATCCAGTTCGTACGCAGGGCGTCGATTGAAATTTTTGTCTCTCCGACCACCCTTTTTTTGGCCAATATTTAAGCCGAAAGTTGCAGTGTTCTTGTAGAATTCCCCAATCACATGTGGTGGGAACTTTGTGTGTTTGTATTGATGGTGATGTTTGGAGTATTCTGTATTGGATGTGTAATGCATCAGAAAGATATCTGTTGGGAAACCAAATTTCTTAAGAAATTCAGGTGGATTTGTTTTACTAATCCATGGCCAATCTTGTTTTTGTAGATAATCTAATAACTTGGAGCAATTTTATATAGGTATATAAACTTAGCCACTCATGTCAAATTTATTACAATTTTCAAGTTGTTTTCTACTTTAGTTGTCTTTAGAATTGTTTTTCAATAACATGGTAGGTTTGCATAATGCAATTTCTGCTTATTTTGATTTGTTTAGTTTATTTATTTATTTTTTAATAAATCCTAATCTATGAAGGATGAGAATTTTATAATGTACGCTCAGCTTAAGATGAGTTTACTTCTAATAAGCAACTAATCTATGAAGGATAAGAATTTTGCACTTCAAACTTATATATCATCTAAACGAAAAATTATGAGTTTTCATAAGAAGAAAAATAGTATAATACGCCATTAACCTATGAAAATTTTTCATGTATAACAAAAATTAGGTAAAAAAATGTATAATACGCCATTAACCTATCTACGTAATTACAAATGTCTAATTTTAGAAACAGGGTTCATTGGTAATCTCACATTTCTTATTTTTCGTTTCATATTTACGTGATTATAAATATCTAATTTTAGAGACTATATAAATTAAGGGCTTATTGGTATAGTTCATGTTTCGTATCCTGTTTTTCATTTATGTTTCTTATTTTCTGAAAAATGAGCATATCTGCAACTCAAATTTCTCTTTTGAACATCAACTCAGTTCCAATCCTAATTAAGACCTTTTTTTTCTTTGGGTTTTTTTTTAAAAAAATTATATTTACTTTTTTTTTTTTTAAATAGACTAAAAAACAAAATTATATTTACTTTTTAATTTATTTCAAATTATTTTTTCATATAAAGATTTTATTTGGTATGTTTATATAAAAAATTTGTATTAGATAATGTACATTTTTTGATAATGTGTTTTATCTGCTTAAGGTATATTATACATTATTTGTTAACAAGTTGCTCTTATTTTTTCTCTATATACACTAATGCCGAGCAACTACTCATGTTGGATTTTCCTCTATATACATTAATTTACTTTCATATTTTACAAATCATATTGTTTTCAAAGTAACATAATCGTCATATATTTGAGTCAACAACATTTCATGTGAATGATTTAATGAAAAATAATATATTAAATTTGCTGTTTAATTTGTATTAAGATTTTTTTGTAATTGATCTTACAAAATATTTATTTATATTAAATTATATAATTTTTAAAATATTATCAAATTTCTCACCGATAATTACAATTTATTATTATTTTTCGAGAATCAATTTCTCACCAAGATTTGTGATAGAGAAAATATCTATTATTGTTCCAAATAATTGAAAATCTTATGCTTTTATTGACATAATAGCATCTGCTGAAATTTATGTTAGAACCCCAACGGAAGGTAATTGTTGCAACATTAGCTAACAATTAACATGTCTGATATGTTGTTCTATGCACTTCATCATTAGCATAATCCTTTTTTTGTGTGTGTGTGTTTAGGTTGTGGATGTACTTAAGGGAACAAAACAAAAGAGACATCAATCCTTCATTTTAACTTTTGACTTGCAATTTAGATGATACCAGAAAGCTGAGTGCTTGTTTGTCCCTCGGTCAAACACCGGGAGACATCAAAGGAATGGAGACACGAGAGATGTCTATAAATAATGTCACAGGTGTTGAGAAAGACTCGCAGCAAGACGATATGCAGAATTGCAGATTGATGGGTCTAAAGAAAAAACTATCTTCTCCAAAGTAGGCAAGTTAAATGTTTCCAAGAACGAAATAGAGAATTCGAGAATTTCAACCAATGCAAGAGAGAATAACAAAGCAGATGATGAAGATCCTGAAACAAAGGCTGAGATATTGCCAATGAAGATGTAGGAAAACGTAAGCAAATGGCCAAACTAAACTGGTAATGCTGTGAGATGAAGCATTTTGCCGTTGATTCAATTTTTTATTTTTTATTCTTTCTTGTCAAAACTCCAATATAGTTTTTTGATCTATGCTTAAATTGTCATAATTGCATTCATGATCCATCTTTAGATTTTGCATCATAGACAACAAAGCGAATTAATATTTTAACCAACTAAATATCTGTCAAGAAAATGCAATCTGCATAAACCTCTGTTTTCAAATGGGAGCAAATACAAAACACAGCTGCTAACACCAAAAAGAAAATTGGAAAGTTGTTTGGTTTTTAGACAAACTGGTCCAGGTATTCTTCCACAGTTGTATATCGAACATCTGGGTACAGTTCCGAAGCTTCCACTCCGAACGATGCTTCAATTTCGAAGTTAGTTTGGGATCCCTTCACTTGTGCTGTGTGACAAAGTGCCAATTCTATATTATGTGGATACATCGTCTCTGCAAAAAAAATCATCAACAAAACCAAATGTGTCAATTACTTTCTGGTTTCGAATATGAGTTGAAAATTTGTTGCTTTGCCCACACTCACCTTGGATGTTCTTCAACACCTCCTCCTCTGGCACGTAGACCCTTTTGAGAGTCTTGCCAATTTTGCTCTCCCACAGCGAGACTAGATCATTGGTCGAGTATGTGTTCGCTGGGGGTCTAATGTACATGATCTTGTTGAGGGTTCTCGGATCGTCTATGGCTCGAAGGGTGTACGTCCCAACGTCTTCTTCCTTGTTGTAAATCACTTCAAGAAACAAAACAGATACAGAATGAATAGGGTGAGGGGCTGCTTAAACCAATTCTATCTCTCCTCCCTTCAAGAAACTGGTTATGAATCACTACTTTATGTAGATGTTTTTTTAGAAAAAAAATCTTCTTCCTTGTTGTAAATCACTACTTTAGCAAACAAAATAGATACATAAAGAATAGTGTGAGAGGCCTTGAAATCAAATCCACATTGCAGCAAATAACATATAACATGTTTCTATGTTATGCACAAGTTTTTGATGAATAAAAGTTAAACCAAATGAAATGCTTCAGTATCTTATTGGATTTCAAAATGGGATATAGTACTGTACAATAATCCATCCGACAAAATAAAAGTTTTAATCAGAACTCAAGAGAATGCAATCAACAAATTATACCTTTAGGAGTTCCATCCCCTAAGATTATGACTTTGTCTCTAGGTGGGACGGCTATATCTGGCTGAGACAAGTTGCTAAGGAAGTAACCATCGAAGAAATTGCATACCACAAATGTATGCGGGATTCCCTCTGCCTCAATAGCCCTACGAAGTTCCCCTTTCGCAGCATACATTGATTTCGCTGGCTCCACCGCATCAATGTGATCCGCATCGTTGCCAAACTCTGAGGGAAAGAATCTCTGTACCACATATATTTTAATGATAAAATTTCCCAATCCACAAGCAGAATGCATCTTGCAGTTGCATATTCATTGGCAACACATTGGACGAGTTAAGCAAGGACATTATAGCGGTGAAATGAAGGTTAGGTTACCTTGACATTGCCAGCTTCTTTGATAGCAGATATAATCTTATGTTGATGAGGAACCATATGACCACCGATTGTGGAAATCACCACATCAACCTGCTTTATCGCGCTAACCAGACTCTCATTGTCGAAAAGATCGCCCTGCATCAATTCAAAGCGTTTTAGCGAAATTAAACATCACCATTTTCACTCCGAAAAATCATTTTGATTCCACAGGTTTCGAGGTTTTCTAATCCGGATAACTTAAAAGGATCACCAGTATATTCTACATCATAAGTAATCACTTCGAATGAATCGAATCAAATAAAACCTGGTTTACTAGTTCGCGAACAGGAAACATTATTCAGCAATGGATTTCACAATCGCAACGAAACAACAAAATCCATAGAAATAGATGATAATGAACTTACAAAGAGAAAACTGACCCCTAAGGTTTTGAAATGATTGATGATCCGAGATTAAGCGAAATTAAAATCACCATTTCCACTCCGAAAATTCATTTTGATTCCACAGGTTTCGAGGTTTTCTAATCCGAATATCTTAAAACGATCGCCAGTAAATGCTACATTATAAGTGATCACTTCGAATGAATCGAATCGAATCAAACCTAGTTTACTAGTTCGCGAACAGGAAACGTTATTCAGCAATCGATTCCACAATCGCAAGGAAACAGCAAAATCCATAGAAATAGATGATAATGAACTTACGAAGAGAAAATTGACGCCTAAGCTTTTGAAATGATTGATGATCCGAGATTTGGCGGTGCCTGAGAGCGAAGACTGGCGGATCAATGCATAGGTTGGATGGCCGGCTTTGACGCTGGCTTGTACTATGAATTTTCCGATGTAGCCAGTTCCTCCGATGACGAGAACCTTGAGATTCTGAGCCATTGGAGCTAGGTTTCCGGCGAAATAATAGCTGATCGGAGCAGTACCGGCTAGCTGCAAAAAGAAAGAAGAAAACGCTCCGACAGTTCCCTTTTCGTTTTTAAGGAATTCTGTTTTGACGGAATGAGTCTTGGAAGTCCGAAACTTACGTATATTTATATATTGCGAAATGGAATAATTGTAAAATGTCAAAACTACCCCTAAATGCTTTTTCTACTTTTATTTTCTTTTAAATTAAAAAAAATGTGGTAGGGAACGGGTTGGTGACCCGTGACTGATTAATTATTATTTAATTTATCTTTATTATTACATATTTTAATTTAAAATCAATCAAATAATTTATTTTTAACTATTAATTTTTAATTATTTATTTTTTAACTTTAAATTTACATCAAAATATACGTTCTTATTCTAATTTATTTACGCAAAAATCACGACTAAACTCTTCATTTTTAACTACTTAAAATAATTTAACAAACACTCCTTAAGATTACTCGTTCGCGTTATCAATTGAAATAATTTTAAATTAAAAAAATAGTAATAAAAGAAAATTTCTAGAAACTCACTTTGTTTTTAAAATGTTTTAAGATTGGATGGAATTATAAAAATGATAGATGCGGGGGCTAAGAGCCTAAAACACATGTGGGTTGGTGGGTGGGGAGGAATAGCCGCCGTCCACTTTAGTAACAGTTCTTCTAGAAGGTCAACAATGCCCAACTCTTACAATTATTTATTTATTATTTTTAAATATACCATCCTGTATAATATATGATTGTCTTTTATATTATTTAAACT
Organism: Sicyos baderoa; assembly: GCA_037832685.1. NCBI lineage: Eukaryota > Viridiplantae > Streptophyta > Magnoliopsida > Cucurbitales > Cucurbitaceae > Sicyos > Sicyos baderoa. Next base: position 2,247,350 of record JBBMEF010000003.1, read on the forward strand.
ATTTTAAGGTAAAATAATTGATCATGAAAATTAGTATTTTTTTCTTTTATATATATATATATATTTTTTTCTTTAAAAAATAACATAGTTTTACTGGTATCTTTTATAATCTAGTAATAATCTAATTTAATATCATGATCCTGAGTTTGGTATTTGAAATTGATATTTAATTTTAATTTAAGTAAGAACATTGTGCTTTTAATGTAGAGTTTGTGGGGATGAAAAATTCTCCAATCTCCATACCCATCTCTGCGAAAAAACCAAAATTTCGTCGAGACAGAGAATAATTTTGGTGGCTGTGAACATGAGACAAACAATAAAGTCATTCTCTAGCTCCATCCCTCGACATCTCTACCCACCATTCTAAATATGGTGATTTTCAGGTGCCCGCAAAAATCAGAAGATCGCGGTCAGTTGGGGCGTTCTCATTTAAATTCATCCATTTATATTATCTTTGATTTAACCAGGAAAAAAATAATCCATGTGATTATTTATTTATTATTTTTATTTTTTTTGAAGAACCATGAAAATTATTTTTGATTTATATTTAAATGTAAATCAAATTTTATGATAATTTTTTTTTTCTTTTTTGAGATAATGGTGAATCAAATCTAAATTATCACGTTTCATCCAATTTAATATTTTCTCTATTTTTCTAGTAGATATGATTTTGAATTACAAATAGGAATGAGATATCACTCCATTCCCTATAAATTCGTTGAGACCTAAAAATCTAAACTAATAGTTTGACACTAAATTTCACTACACTTAACTATCTAGCTCAATTGATTATGGAGAGACTTAAGGTACATAAGATGATGAGTTCAAATCTCATGGTGGCCACCTACCTAAGAATTAATTTCAAATTAATTCTATAGGTTTTTTTGACATCAGTTTCGCTTGTGCACACAAGCTGACCCGGACAGTCACGGCATCAAAAAAAAAAAAAAAAACAACTAAATGTCACTACTCAATGCAAATGGCAAATGACAGTAAGTTATATTTCAAGAGAGCAATTTATGTGCACCGTGGGTAGCACCCCCACCGTGATACCACTCATGTGTCACATTTGGTGGTACACATATCATCTCTTTTTTTTTACTTTATATTTATTATAAAAAAAAATTAAAAAAAAAAAAAGATGTGAGGCTCTAAATGAAAGGTATCACGATGGGAGTATTACTTGTGTTGCACCCAAATTGCTCTCATATTTTAAATGCTCGTTTCTAACTCATCAACAAAGTAAAAAATAAAAGTATCCAAAATGGAGAGGCAAATCAGACTCCACTCAACGTCTCAATATCCACATTTTGACATGTGAAAATAAGAAAATTAATATTCGATGACACTACTACATTTTCCGCCATAAGTGCTAACCAATTTAACAATGAAATCTTTACCATACGTTTGCACACTGAAATAGATACACAAAAGAGACAATATTATAATGATGATAATTAATTAAAATTGAGTGTATATATATTATTAGAAAAGGTTGGTTGTAGGAATGGTGGAACTAGAGCCCCTTTTGAAATGGGAGGGCGAAGGTCGAAGCCAAGCTCGCCCGCCGATGATGTCTTTGGTGAAGAATTTTGCAGCCTCGTCCGCGGACAGGCTACGCGACCACGCAACTCTTTTGGCTCTGTTTGCGCCCGCTCCGTAGCATTTGTATTCTCCATATAACACCGTTCTATTTGTTGTGCAACACAAAATTCATCCAATTATTATTCACAAAAATTAATAATGCTCGGAGGACTCTAACATGCCTCTCTTGAAGATGCGTTTATCTATTTAAATTTAATGAGCTATGATATCATATTACATAGTATAAATATTCATTAAAAAATTAATGGATGATAACTTTTTTGCGATAGTGAGATTCTAATATGTATGCAGTAATTTTTTTGGGTGAAACAAAAAAGTTAGAGATTTTATACACAAAATGAACAAATAACATGTTAAGGTAGAAATCTTGTGAGAGCTGCCATCTTTATCACATTTTTAGAGTTTTTTTTTTTTTTTTTTTTTTTGTAAATAATCATACTTTGTATTATTTATAAATAAAAAATGTAGGACAAAATTTAGGAAATTTGTGCTGTATAGCAAATTTCATACTCTCCATTAGAATTATAGCAACTTTTTAAAAATATTGTAAATATAACAATTTTTTATTGATAGACTCTATCAGACGTTATTGATGGAGTCTAACACTATTGATGGAGTCTATCAGACACTATTGATGTGAAGTCTATTGATGGAGTCTAACACTACTGATGGAGTCTATCAGACACTATTGATGTGAAGTCTATTGATGGAGTCTATCAGACACTATTGATGAAGTTCATCAATAGTGTAGACTCCAGCCGACACTATTGATGGAGTCTATCAATCTGATTTTGCTATATTTGCAAATATTTTCAAAAAATTGTTATTTACTCAATTTTTTTTACCTTACTGTAATATACATGCAAATTCCCCCAAAATTTTCGATGTATAATAAGTGATTCCATCCCAAAATAAAATGGTAATAAGTAAAGTTATAATCTATTTTATAAATATAAAATTTCCTTGCATTTGTTTAGGTAAGAGGAAAACTTGTATAATCTATTGGTCCTATTAATGCCACACAAAAATAAATTATAAACAAAATAATATTAAAAGAAAAGGCGTAGCACCACATAAAAAAAAATGTAGGTATACACATGCACGAGTAGGCGAAGTTTTTCTCTACATAATATATGTTTTAGAGTACTATTAGTTTTACCTTTGGTTGGTGGGATCTCCCCAGTCATTCCAGCCCTCAGGGTCAACAACATTGGACATGTGAGTGTAGCCAAACACAACCCTAGAATAAGCCCCCCATGCCCGTCCAAGCAAAGTCGATCCACTTCCTGTAATTTTGCACCCCAAGAACACGAACCCAGTTGTCTCCTCCGCCGTGTTACGGTGCTGCGCCGTCAGCATCCCGCCTCCTACTGACGTCGAATGCAAATGACACTTCTGCAATGCAAAAAAGAAAGAGGCCGAGTTCAATTATCTTTTGGAAAAAATGCACACAAATATGAAATAGTTTAAAAAGTGTGATAATTAAAATCGTTGAGCTATAATCTTTAATTGAGAACATTGTAGAATTAAAAAGAAACTAATAATATCGAATGAGTGAGTGGTACAATAATTTCATTATTTGATTGTAAATCAATTTAACACCATCATCCGATCTCGAAAATTGATATTTATACCCCTCCTCGATTATGTACTCAAAATAATAATAATAATAATAATAATAATAATGTTTATAAACAATAACGTTTTAAAAACTTATTTTGTTTTTCAAAACCGAATTATTTTTTTTCATACCCTAAACAAAACCTTTTAATTTCATGCAATTTCGGGTACATTAAATTCAATTCAAAATCATGAATGTTTTACAATAAACAAGATCTTTGAAAAAGGAGTTTTATGGGCCAAAATGAAGAAGAAAAAAAAGACTAAGAAATGAAGTATGGGGGAAAACCTCATAGAGAGAAGTGGCGTTTCCGCAGATGAAATCGGTGGCTCCTTCAATGTAACAGTTTTTGAAGTAATGTTTTCCGGTATCGTCGAGAAGGGTATCTTGGAAGGAGATGATCCGGCAGCCGTAGAAGGCGGCTCTCTCGGCGGAGACTCGTAGCGCCACCGCAACGGCGGTGGTGCCGTAGGTGTTCTCGATGGTTAGAAAGCGGGCCACGAAGTCGGAGGCGAACACGGAGATGGCTGCAGATTCAAATAAACCATTTCCTTGGTTCCATGTGATTATTGTCTCCGAAGCTTTGCTCCCACTCAATGTTATGAACGGCTTCCCCGCTGGCACCACAATTTTCTCTCTGTCAAATACATACAATTTAGTTCAAGAAGGAAACTTATAAGACTAGTTAAATATATAAAATAAAGGGGAATTTGCATGTATATTACAATAAGGCAAAAAAATTACATAAATAGTAAAAAATTGAAAATATTTGCAAATATAGCAAAATCAGATTTTATAGATTTTAGTGTCTGATAGACTTCATCAATAATCAATAGTGTATGATAGACTCCATCAATAGTGTGTCTGATAGACTCCATCAATAGTGTGTCTGATAGACTCCATCAATAGTGTCTGGTAGACTCCATAATGGTATATAAAAAAAATTTGCTATATTTACAATATTTTTAAAATGTTGTTATAATTGTAATATGGGGTAGGGAATTTGCTATAGAGTGCAAATTCCCTAAAATAAAATAAAAAGTAAATGCAATTATTAGATCAAATACTTTGAAGGGTCTATTTTGTACGATTTTCCAAAAAAAAAGAATTGCATTCATAAACCCAAGCCAAACCCATTTTCAAAACTTAGGGCATGTTTAGCTTCGAGGGGATGGATTGAGTTGAGTTGGGAAGGGAAGAGAAGATAAGTAAAATAAGTTTATGTTTGGGGGGAAGGAAAGAAAAGATAAAATTTATGTTTGATGTGATGAAAAGAGAATGGTTGAAGTTTTTTTTTAAAATAAAAAAATGGATATTTAATAGTTTTTTAATAATAAAGTTATGTTTGATGTGATGGAAAGTGAATTGTTGAAGT
>JBBMEF010000003.1:2252050-2267297 GCA_037832685.1 Sicyos baderoa
TTACCCTTTTTGAATATTCCGTTGGTTTTAATAAAGTGCATGTTTTGATTTATAAACTTTTGAGATAAGTTGAGTTTCTAATCATGCATGCTAGTAAAGTCTTACTAAAATCAAAAATTTTAGTCGGGTCTTTACAAAGAGACTCTTGGGGAACGAAGGAATGTTGTGTTCAATTCATTGTGACCACCTATCTAAGAATTAATTTTTGTGACATTAGTTAAGGTGTGCGCAAAGCGACAAAATCGATAATAGTCACATGTCTAAGAATTAATTTAGTTTTAATTTTTTTGAGTAGGGCCAGTATACTAACCTAAATGGTGATAGATACAAAAATAAAAATGTGTCATCAATATTTTGGAAGTTTTAGAGATTTGTCAAAAAAAAAAAAAGTTCACTTTGAGCCTAGGTTTGTTGTTTCATCTTGATTTACCATACATGCGAGTCATTTTTTTGACATTAGTATATAAATATTTATATTCATACTAACATAAATATAAATTAACTTAATGATTATAATATCTATTGGTAGCTCATACATCATCTCTTAAGTTCGAGGTTCTCATCTTCGATTCATATTTGTTGCATAAAAATACACATGTTATTATTAACACGAGTAAAACTTAATTAAAATATATGTTAATTTTTTAAAGGTTAAAAACTCGTACCCCTACTTTTAATAGAATATTTCATACTCTTAGTTAAGGTGTAAGTTGGGTTGAGTTAAAGAGATTTTTGTAATCAATCCAAAATTAATAATAATAATAAATCAAATTTTCAATTTGTCTAATTGGTTTGAACAACCAACCTCATATACTTTCAGATTGAATTATCAGACTGTTTTTTGTTGTTATTTATTTTTAACTTTTGTAAAAGTATATGCAATAATTTAATTGAGAATTCAACTTTTAACCTATATAGTGAATATTTATACTTTTTAAAGCCTTGAAAAATATATTTGAAAGAATAATGGAGAACAAAAAGGTCAAAATATTAAATGAATATACTCATATATGATTATGTTACAAATTTAAAAAAAAAATTATAAGTTATAAATTTGAATTGGCTCTGGTAGACCCAAATTAATTTTCGACCAACCTAAAAACCAACCTATAATTCATGAAAATATAAGCATGATATAGTAATTGTTGTAATTTTCTAATAAAATGAGCATGATAAATTTCATTATTTGGTTGTTGTTACACGAACACTATTTTAACTAGGTTCATATATTAATAATCGTCAGATCTGTAATTTAAATTCATCAATTTATTTTGAATGTTTTGATAACAAAATAAATTATTTTAATTGATATTAGTTCATTTTAATTATTCAATCCTAGAATAGACAACATCTAAATACTAAATAGGGTTTGTGTTTGCTCTCTCCAAAAAAAAAAAAAACATTTAAACCCTAAAGCGCGTGAGCGCGTAGATTCGGAATTGAGGAGCAATAAAAACCTAAAGACCCTTCTTCTCGTAAACCCTAGAGGCCAAACCGCCATTGCTGCAAGTCCTCCAAGCTCTCAAATTCCGCCATGGGCAAGGTCAAGGGAAAGCATCGTTTGGACAAGTACTACCGTCTTGCCAAGGAGCACGGCTATCGCTCTCGTGCCTCCTGGAAGCTCGCCCAGCTCGATTCCAAGTACAACTTTCTCCGCTCCTCCCATGCCGTTCTCGATCTCTGCGCTGCCCCCGGTGGTTGGATGCAAGTCGCCGTCGAGCGGGTCCCCGTCGGCAGCCTTGTCGTCGGTGTCGATTTGGTCCCCATTGCGCCCGTCCGTGGTGCCGTCGCCTTTGAGCAGGATATCACCAAGCCTGAGTGCAAGGCCAGGCTTAAGAAGATCATGAACGATAAAGGGTTCCCTGCTTTCGATTTGATCTTGCATGATGGGTCGCCGAATGTTGGTGGTGCTTGGTCGCAAGAGGCTATGAGCCAGAACTCTTTGGTTATTGATTCTGTTAAGTTAGCTACTCAATTACTTGCTCCGAAGGGTAATTTTGTTACCAAGGTGGGTTTTGTTTTGTTTAGTTTTTTTTTAATCCTAGATGATTGTTTAGTGAGTTGATTATTAATAATTATTTCGCTCTACCTTCCGAGGATTTTTTGGGTTTGATAACAATCTGATTTTTTGTTTTTGAAACTAATCCATAATCCTATAAGGTGATGGGTTCAATCCTTAGGCAAGGTACTTAGGAGACATCGAACGAATGGAGACACATGAAGTGTCTACAAATTAATGTCATAGGTCATTCTCAACGACCTCCAGGGAGCACACTACCGTAGAAAAATTGGGAGAAAACAAGTTTTCTTCTCATAAACCAAAAACAAATAACATAAAGCAGGGCCTAGTTCTAGGTTGATCGTGGACTCATTATGAAATTTTAAGATTTGTTTTTTGGTTACAAACTAAGTTGAGTGAATTTCTTTCATTCATAGGTTCTGTTTGCGATTTATAGCACCGATGATGGGTGAAGATAATTTCTTGGCCCTACATCTTTGTACCATAGGGCTTTTTTGCTCTGGAGGGAAGGATGTGAGCATTGTATTAGCGAAGTGCTTTGTGATATTTTTCTTCTTAAATTTTATATACTGCAAGTGGGATAGTGGAATGTTCTTGCTAATGTCCTTGATTATTGTTCAATTACGAACATGCTTTTGACTGCTCATTTGCTTTTGCCTTTTCATTTTCAGGTTTTCAGGTCACAAGATTACAGTTCTGTCCTATATTGTCTCAAACAAGTAAGTTCCCACTCTAATCTGATGTCAGACATTTGTTTCTGTCTATCTGATATTTATACTTATAATCATTCAAATGGTGGTGTAGCTATTTGAAAAGGTTGAGGTTGACAAACCAGCAGCCAGTCGATCTGCGTCTGCAGAAATATATGTTTTGGGTCTCAAGTATAAGGCTCCAGCAAAGATTGATCCTCGTCTTCTTGATGTGAAGCACCTATTTCAAGGATCTGTAGAACCCCAACGGAAGGTAATTGTTGCAACATCCAAATGTAGCTATCATGTGTGATGTTTTATACTCAGTTTGTATGCTATTAACATTATCATTTATATGACATTGTTAAATTATTTGTCATGTAGGTTGTGGATGTACTTAGAGGAACAAAACAAAAGAGACATCGTGATGGGTAATTCTTCATTTTAAGGATATATTTATATGTTCTGTTATTTTTTAAGCTCATTTTTTACTTACAATTTAAATAATACCAAAAATCAGTGTGCTTGCTTGCCTGCAACCATTGAACTATTAATAGAAAGACATTTATGAGTTCTCAAGGGGGTTGCAAGGAGTGAGTAAACTTCCAATCGTCTTAGGTACAAAGCATGGCAGCACGATTGAGTGAAAGGATGCTGCTTATATTCATCTGTTTGCTGGGATAGGATTGTTTATCTATGCAGAGAGGGGAATTCCCAAGGGGTTGCTGATTTTTTTTAATTTTTTTTTTAATAATAAGCTTTGGGTGGTGGGGAATGAGAATCAGTGGTGATCATCTGTCATCTTTTTACCAGTGAAGGATTGTTCATTTATTTCATGTTTGTTGTGATGTTATGATAGATATGAAGATGGAGATATGACTCTTCGGAAAGTGTCTTCTGCATCAAATTTCATCTGGTCAGATTCTCCTCTTGAGATCCTAGGAACTGTTACGTCTATAACTTTTGATGACCCTGCTTGTTTACCGATTAAGGATCATGATTTAACTACTGAAGAGGTATTGTATAATATTATATTTAGCATAAGGTTTCAATCATCATCTGGAAACAATATTTACTAAATGCCTATTTTGTAACAGGTTAAGACACTTTGTGATGATTTGGGTGTCTTGGGAAAGCAGGATTTTAAGCATCTGCTGAAGTAAGAATCGCACCCATCTAGTCTTGATACCTGCATTCAAGTCTCTTATTTATGGCATCTTACATGTTTAGTCCTTGAACTTGTGTGTGATATGATATGATCTTTAGATGTCAGTAGTATTAAAGTCTTCACTTATTTGAACTTTCTCTTCTAGTGGTCTTGCTGATTTAGTTTGTTGAAGGCACAAGAACTGGCTGTTATCATATATATATATATAAAAGCTCTTAGGATTTTGAATTCCTATGGTGTTGGTTTGGCTGTTTTGGCTTTCATTGAAGGCTTATTTACCCTTCTCAATGACTTTATCAACTTGTTTCAAGGAGTATGGATATTATATAATATATATATTAACTAGTTTAGAAACTAAGCCATTGTGGGTTCTCGTGACAGAGTGTCATATAAATAATTAATGGACTTGGAGGAAATAAGTTCAAACCATGGTGACCACTTAAATATTTTAAGATTCAAGATTTACTATCCTACGAGTTACTTTGACAACCAAATGTAGTTGGGCTAGATGGCTCTCATGAGAATAGTAAGGCATTTGCAGAGTGGATTTTAGACATTCAGATATTAAAATAACTAGTTTAGGAACTGTCTTAGACGATTTTACATAGTTGACCTTTGTATCTATAAATATTGCTCCCTCCTAAGTTACAAAATTATTAACATCTGTTGGCAAGCCACACATAGTATTCTTTATCAACTGTGTCATCCATTTGTAGGCTTTGTAGGCACCTCCTGTGTCTACATTCCTTCGATGTATCCAGGTGCCGCAGCCTAGGGACGGGCGGTAATGCCCTCAACTTAGAGGAGCATAAGCTCCAAGTTCCCTGATCATGAAAAAAAAAAATAGTAGTCTTTGTTGTAGTCGTCATAGTCTGGACTGGGGGTGTTGAATTCCTATCATTGATGTAGAGCGCATGGGGTCATAAATTGTTAGGCTTATTGGTAATTCTTGTACACCTGATAGGACTGTATAGTGTGCTAGGGCATTAGATTTCCATCTGCCTTCAGATCATTTGTAAACAAGGAAAGCAATGAGAACTGTAAAGGTTGTTCTATAATCTTGGTTAAGTATGTATGTAACTTCGCTCTCTGATAACTTCACGTTTCTTTAATCTTTTGTAATTCTTCATTTAGGTGGCGATTGCACATAAGGAAGGCCTTAGCTCCCAAGGAAAAGGCTACATCTACTCCTATTAAAGATGCTGCAAATGAGGTAAAGCAAGATGCAGATGAAAAATTACTAAATGAGATGGAAGAGCTGACTTATGCTATGGAACGAAAGAAGAAAAGGGAAAAAAAGCTTCTTGCAAAAAGGAAAGCTAAGGTTTGTGATCTTGCAGAGTTCCCTTTATTTTCCGTCCTTTTGGGATTAATGGAATTGTAGAATCTTTTTTTTCACTCAATAAAATCTTGGAATATGAGTCTATGACCTTTCCTTCACCGTACTATCGATCACTTGTCACGTAGAAGCTTATTGACTAATTTTTTTGTATTGTAAAGGACAAAGCTAGGAAAGCGATGGGGACGCAACTAGACGTCATGGAAGATGGTTATATTGATGACGAGTTATTCTCTCTTTCTAACATCAAGGTATACTTTCACTCCTATGCTTCCTTTCTTATCTGTTTTTTTTCTTTTGTGGTTGAAATTCATTTGCAATTGTATGTTATTCAGGGTAAGAAAGATTTAAGGGTTGTAGATTCAACTGAATATGATGATGACAATGGTGGGATGGGAGAAGAAGAAAATGACGCAACTACAGAGAAAAACTATAGGTCTTCAGCTAGTGATATTGACTCCGATGAAGAGCGCAGAAGGTATTCTCTCCCTCCCTTTGCAAAATTCTGAATGAAGTCATGTTTGTCCACTTTTAATTTTTAATTTTGTGGTCCATACTGCATGCTGATGCTATTCTTCCAGGTATGATGAACATATGGAGGACTTGTTGGATCAGGCTTATGAAAGCTTTGTTTCCAGAAAGGAAGGAAGTACAAAGCAGCGGAAACGTGCAAAAAAAGCCTATTCTGATGATGCCGAGCTGCTTGAGGTATGAATCTCTAGTGGCAATGGTTTTAGTGCAATATAATAGCTAGCTTTATTCAAACCATCTTGGAGTGGCCTAGTGATCAAGAGGGTCTTGAGAAGCTAAAAGGTGATGGGTTCAATCTATGGCGACCACCTATTTATGAATTAATTTTCTACTAGTTTTCTTGACATCTAAATGTTGTAGGGTCAAGCGGTATGTTCCGTGACAATGCTCGAGGTGCGAGCAAACTAGCCCAGACTGTCACGGACATAAAAAGAATAGTTAGCTTCATTAAATCATCATTCATGTGTAGTTGGAAACTTGGAATAGTCCTATAAAGCGTATATAACCTTCCGTTGCATATAAAATACTTTATCCTCACCTTGAGTCTGGCTGTCCGCAGGAGAATGAGAATGAGAATGGAGGTGATGGTTATCAATCTGATTATGACTCTGATGAACATATGGTAGATGGGGATAAAAACCCACTGATGGTATCTCTTGATGATGGTGGAGTGCCAACTGAAGAGGAGATCTCAAACAAGTGGTTCAGTCAGGATGTTTTTGCTGAAGCAGTTGAGGATGGAGATTTGAAGGAGTTGGATAGCGAAGATGATATGCAGATTGACAGACCAAAACAAAAAACTGCTGTCTCCAAAGAAGCCAAGTCAAATGTTTCTAAGAACGAAACCAAGAAGTTGAAGGTTTCAACTAAGGAAGCAGACGATGGATTCGAGGTAGTCCCTGCACCGGTTACAGATTCAAGCGACGATTCATCCTCCGATGAATCTGACGATGATGACCCTGAGACAAAGGCCGAGATATTGGCATGTGCAAAGAAGATGCTGAGGAAAAAGCAAAGGGAGCAGATATATGATGATGCTTACAACAAATACATGTTTGACGATAGAGGCTTGCCCAAGTGGTTTATGGACGAGGAGCGGAAACACCGTCAGCCAATAAGGCCTATAACCAGAGAGGAGATTGCTGCAATGAAAGCACAATTCAAAGAAATCGATGCCCGTCCTGCTAAGAAGGTAGCTCAAGCTAAAGCACGAAAGAAGCGGGTTGCATTGAGGAAACTCGAGAAGGTTCGCAAGAAGGCAAATGTCATCTCAGACCAAGCAGATATATCGGAGCGATCAAAGAGTAGGATGATCAATCAACTTTACAAAAAAGCAGTGCCACAGAGACCCAAAAAGGAACTTGTGGTTGCAAAGAAAGGAGTTCAAGTCAGAGTTGGGAAGGGTAAAGTCTTGGTCGATCCGCGTATGAAGAAGGATGCAAGGAAGCGTGGTATGGGCAAGCAGGGTAAAGGTTCAAAGAAGGGAAAGAACTCGAAGGCGCCGAGAGGTAAGGAGGGACCATCTGGAAAGAACTCGAAGGCCCCGGGAGGTAAGGGGGGATCTGCTAAGGCTTCGGGGAAGAAGGGAAGAAAGGGAAACAAATGAAGATGGATGAAAATGTGTGCAAATGGCCAGACTGATAACACAGAGAAATGAAGTGTTCTGCTTAAATTTTGCAGTTTATTCAATTTTGATATGTATTTTTTGTCGATCGAAGCTCTGCCTGAGTTCAAAGTAGTTTTTTTTTTTTTTTTTTTTTTTCCTCTAAAATATGCAATTTGTAGGATTAGATGAAAGAGGTTTTTATATTTGCTTTGTAATTTGAAAATGTTGACACCAAGTTTTTATCGAGCTTGTCCGAAGTATTTTGTACCAATTTGGATAATTTATATTGCTAATGAACAAAATGACATAAAAGATTCCATATTATGTATATTGAAATATTCTCGTTTAATTATAAATTTAATCATTGTTTTTGAATAAGTTAGAATTACTTCTAGTCTTAGAAGTTAGAATTTAATCATTTGGATAGCGTTAAAATTTAGTTTAGATTTATAAACTAAAATTTAGTTCTTATAATTGATATATGAATGATAATGACTTTGTTTTTCTTTTAATCATAGGTACTTCAGATTCTAAATTTATACTACTAAGTACTTTTTTTCAATCAATCGATATTACTCTACTAAAAGTCGATAGTTCTAGTTCAACTTTCACCAATAGTTATTTATCTATTTTTAGTATAAGTTGGGGGAGGGTGGATAACAAATACCAATTTCAATGATGTGAAGTGAAAATGAATTAACACAAAACCAAATAACCAATTGCGCCACCGACCCATTCGGTCACCCCATAATTATTAAACTATATAAAAAAAAAAAAAAAAAATAGAGAAAAGCAACACAATTGCTTACACCTATTTAACAAAGTACAGAGCTAAGATTTTTTTTTTCTTTGATGACCGAGAGTTGGAGTTTTCACTACCCTAATACTCGGGGCACCACGGTAAAGAGCTAGGCTGTTTTAACAAGTTGGTCGAGGTATTCTTCCACAGTTGTATATTGAACATCTGAGTATAGCTCTGAAGCTTCCACTCCAAATGATGGCTCAACATCATAGTTGGTATGATCTCCCTTCACAAAAGCAGAGTGACTAAGTGATAATACTATGGCAAGTGGATATGGAACCTCTGCAAAAGAAGGTCAGCAAATACCAATGTGTTAAGTAAGTCTTTTCATTTTAGAAGCATGGTGGAATTTAAAATTTGTTGTTTTAGCCCAAACCAACCTTGTAGGTTCTTTAACAGATCCTCTTCAGAGATGAAGACCTTTTCGAGAGTCGTGTCGATCTTTTTCTCCCACAGCGAAACTAGGCAGTTGGTCGAGTAGATGTTGGCAGGAGGTCTGATGTACAAGATCTTGTTGAGGGTCCTTGGATCATCTATGGCTCGGATGGTGTATGTCCCAATGTCCTCTTCCTTGTTGTAGATAACTTTAGCAAACAAAACAGACACATAAATGAAATAGTACGAGGTGCTACTGAAACCAAATACATTTTTCCCTTCATGAAGCTGACCTTGAATGAATGCTTCATGTTGCAGTCAACTATGCTCATAAATTATACAAATAACAACCCGTAACTTAGTGGTTAAAAGAGTTCCAAAAAACTAAAAGGGATGAGTTTAATCTATGGTGTCCATACATAGGAATTAATTTTTTGTGAGTTTCTTTAACATCTAAATGTTGTAGGGTGTAAGAATAGTCGAGGTATACGTAAACTGGCAAAGGTGCTCACGAATATCAATAAAAAAAAACTTATACAAATATGGTTAGTGTATCTTAGAATCTAAGAGGTGATAATTTCCTACATGACGTTATAGAATCAGGCGATCTGTCCCGTGAGCTAGTTGAGGTGCGCATAAACTGACTCGAAGACTCATGAATATCATTAAAAATACTTATGCAAATATGGTTAGTGTAGGATAGGTTGATCTAGTGGTCAAAAGAACCTTAGAATCTAAGAGGTGATAATTTCCAATATGATGTTATAGAGTAAGGCGGTCTATCCCGTGAGACTAGTTGAGCTGCGCGTAAACAAACCCAAACACTAAAAGAATATTATAATCAGCATCTTATACCTTTAGAATTCCCATCTCCTATGATTTTGATTTTGTCTCTAGGTGGGTCGGTGGCGCCTGGCTGACAAAAGTTACGAAGAAAGTAACCATCAAAGAAATTGCAAACAACAAATGTATGGGGGATTCCCTCTGCCTCAACAGCCCTACGGATTTCAGCCTTAGCAGCAAACATTGATTTCGCCGGCTCCACTGCATGAACACGATCCACATCGTTGCCAAACTCGGAGGGAAAGAATCTCTGTATACCAAAAACATTTTAATCCTCAAAATCTTCAAACTCTTCAAACAGAATGCATCTTGATCTTGCTTGGCAAACACATTGAACAAGAAAACAGGAATGGTGAAATGAAGGTTACCTTGACATTACCAGCTTCTTTGATAGCAGATATTATCTTATCTTGATGGGCTATTAGAAGCCGGCCAACAGTGGATATCACCACATCAACTTCCTTTATTGCCCTAACCAGACTCTCATTATCAAAGATATCGCCCTGTTTAGATTATATATGAACGAACGTATTAAGTAGTGCGGGGTTACATTTCAAAATCAATTGGTCGTCAGATATAAAGATGTTAAAGACAGAGCTGTAAAAAAAAACCGACAATTCGAACAACCCAGACTATCCAACCCAAACCATAAAGGTTGAAATGAGTTATAGTGTTCTTTGGGTTGAGTTGAATTATGATTGCATAAGCTGATGGGTTCAAATCCTATGGTGGCCACCTATCTAGGAATTAATTTCAAATTAATAACTACGGATTTCCTTGGCATCCAAATGTTGTAGGGTCAGGCGGTATGCCCCGTGACATTAGTCGAGGTGCGTTTGTGCACGCAAGCTGGCCCGGACAGTCACGGACATCAAAAAAAAAAAAGAATTATGATTTCATAGTTATAGTTTTCATTGTATTAGGTAGGTTATCGGGTTGACCAATTTTTGCTTGTTCAACCGAACCCATGCTAAGAGTACTATTATATATATGTATATGTGCAAGATTAATTAATAAAATATGTTTTTATCATATTTGTAAGAAATATGGATAGATAACTTAGGTTTAGGTATAATATCACACACTTTTCTTTATTTATATTTTAAATATTTATGACCTTTGAGTAACACGAAGACTCGAGAATCCAATTCAACCCAAAAATATAGAGTTGGGGGATAGATTGAGTTGCTCTAATAATAGGATTGGCGTATCGAGGTGAGTATCTCTAACATGATCAATGCAGTATATGAGCCGGCATGATTTGTTTTAGAGAAATCAAACAGAAACTGATTACTACGAAATCGAACGAAAAACCTAATTCGGTTTTTGGAGAACCAAGTACGAAATCAAGAAAATTAAGGCTGATTTCGCACAATCAAACAACAAAATCGATAGAATTAAGGAATGATGAACTTACGAAGACGAAATTGACCCCCAAGCTCCTGAAATTATCGATGATCGGAGACCTTACGGAGTTTTGGAGAGTGGTTTCCCGGATGAATGCGAAAGTGGGATGACCTGCTTCGGCGCTGGCTTGTACAATAAATTTTCCGATGTAGCCAGTTCCTCCGATGATCAGAACCTTCAGCTTCTCATCCATCGGAATATGATTTCCGGCGAACCGCGGCTACACTGTTGAGCTGCAAAATGGAAAGAAGAAGATGATCGGAGAGTCTTGGTCGTAGGCAATATATATATACACACTTTTTCAAGATTATATATTAGTTTTTTTATTATTATTATTTTATTTATTTATTTATTTTTAATTTTCTCCCTCTGGTCAACAATGGCCAACTTCTACAATTTTCTCTATTTTTTTTTTTTTTTTTTGGCTTATTCGGATATTTTGCATCACAAATTTAAGTTGGGTTAGATAACTAAATTAGAGAAATAATTGCAGGGTGTAGCAGAGTCACTTTTATAATTTTGAAAAACAATCAATTTAAAAATAATATAAAAAAATGAAACGAATGGCTAAGATTTGAACACAATAGTGATTGGCACGACAGTATGTAATTTTGAATTTTTGTTAACGAGAGCACTAGTTCGACCGCATTAATGTACACCTATTCGTAGTAATTTCAAAAAATATTTTCTTTTTCTTTCAGTTTTAAAACATTACTTATTTGTTAAAAATATGTATATCAAGTAGATAACAAAAACAAAAACAAAATCTTATGTGAGAGTACCTTCATCAATTGATGTCTTTTTTTAGCATTCACAATACAATAAAATTCATGACTTTTAAATTTAGTTTCGTTTTTTTTTTATCATTAACAAAATTTTGAGTTCAATCAAAATGTAAGAGTCTAATCCATCATTAGCTAAGATATTATCCGTTTTGGCCTACTGGCCTCACAGATTTGCTTCTCCCCCTATAAAGAAAACACGTCTTGCTAGGGAAAGAACAATTGATTATGTTCACGAGGTGGAGAAAGAACAATTGATTTTGTTCACGAGGTAGACAAACAACAATACTTGGAATTTATGTTCTTATACAGATTACTTTTGATTTTAAGATTACTGATACACATTTGAATCTACTAGATTTGCACTGCCTAAAGAGAGAACTCGAACTTCATTTCGTAGTCCTCAAGCATATCTATATCATTTTACGCTTAATTATTCATACGAAACAATCTCCTGACTCTAGTACATTCAGTTGTTAAAGATAACAACAAAAAATTAAATTATAAATATATGATCATCATAAATTGAAATTATAACCTAATTTACAAAGCTCTTTTTAATTACTACGCCCGGTCATAAGATTTGGAATAAAGAAAAGAACTCGAACAAGTCTTGATTTTTCATCCATCATGGGAAAAGCCTCTAAGACCAAAACAAAATAAACAATAAAAGTCAGACACTCTATTATTATTATTTTGAAAATCGAGAAATCAAAGTTTTGCTCCACTATACCCGGGGTAACCACGCTGATCCCTTGGTCAGGCACCGGGAGACATCGAAAGAAGGAGACACGGAAGGTATCTACAACTTAATGTCAATAATAAATATCGAACTTGGGATCTTGAAAGGAGCATACCTCTGAAATTCAAACCATCAACCACCGCGCGAACTCCTTGGCACATTATTACAACAAGGTGTCAAAAAATTCACTAACTGTGGTATGCTTGAATTGTGGATACAATTTTGAACCATCAACACCGTTTGATGTCTCAATATCGAAGTATGTTTGATCTCCTTTTATGAACGCAGAATATATGAAAATGAACTCCATGTTGTCAGGGTAAGGAGTCTCTGCAATCACAACAAAGAATCAAAACAACAATAAGTGGAACAAATCTGGGTCTTTTTTAGATATTAGTGAGTTTAGGGTTTTGGGTTGTCGTGTGAGAATAGTCAAAGTGCATGTAAGTTGGTCTGGATACTCACTAATATCTAAAAAAATCGAGCCTAGGCTATATCAAATAGATTAACCAAGGTTTCCGAATGAAAAATAGAAGACAAAAGAGAATCATCAACCATCTTATTATTTACACAACCCTCATCTTAGGCAGTCCTACTATAGGCTATAAAAAAAATAAAAAAAAATGAATCCAAGTTTATCTACTTTAAGCTAAGAACTGAGCTTCCTAGACTATGCTTATTTTATTTATTTATTTTCTATAGTATATCAAACTTACATTAAGATAAAAATAAAATAATAAATGGACATACAAAAAAAAGAGGATGGAGCCTACAGCAAACGACTACCAATCTAGGATAATCTGACCAAAATATAATTTCATTGCCAACGAGAACAATAGCTCAAATGTCGTAAGTATATGTATGAGTAAAAGGTTGTGATTTCAAAATCTCTACATCCTTAATTATTGTTGAACTAAAAAAAATTGTCATCAAGGTCTAAAGAGAAACAAAGAATGCGATGAGAATCTGCATTTGTTCAAATATCTTCATCTTCAAAAGATTAGATCACGATTAATGAATCAATGCATTTAACATACTTTTATTCCAAGGTATTTTTGCATTCAGTTATATCATTGACAATGGTAAACAAAATTTCACAATTCAAGGTCCATTCAAAATGAAATTAAGTACCTTTAATTTTCTTGAGCAGCTCTTCCTCTGAAACATAATTCTTCTCGAGCGTCTCCCCGATTTTACTCTCCCAAATCTCAACCAGTTCATTCAAGGAATAAGTATTTCCTTCAGGCCGTAGATAAACTACCTTGTTCAATGTGCGAGGATCATCCACTGCACTGATTGTTAAGGCAGCAACATCACTAGCATCCACAAATACACCTGCACGAAGATGCAACTAATGGTCGAATTTCCTCAATATCTAACGATTATAAGAAATCGATGTTCAGTATTGACTATTGAGTTCTTGGTAGAATCAGACCTGCTGTATTTCCATCCCCAAATATTGTCACCTTATCCCTTGGAGGACTTTTCAGGCCTGGTTGAACAAGGGACGGAAGTAAATAGCTCATAAAAAAATTGGAAGAAACTATGGAATATGGAATGCCTTCGGCTTCAACGAGACGGCGAATTTCAGCTTTGCGGGAATAGAAGTTGTAATCGATATTTGATATTTGAACCTTATCAGGATCTAGTCCAAATTCTGATGGAATAAACCTCTGCAGTGTAAATACACGAACAACCATCAATCTTTGTTAAATGTACTAAGCTATCCTATTCCTATCACTCGGGAATGCGATCTTACATAGAAGCACATCAAAATATGAACAGATTGATACAAAACAAAATTCTCGAGTAACAGTTCAATGCCCCGTATGGTAATATGGATTGTTACGATAAACGCAACAACAATCGAGAATTAAATAAAAACGCAAAGACAAAACACAGTGATTTACTTGGTTCACTTGTATTAACTACGTCCACAGAGAAGAGAAACCGTTTTATTAAAGCGATAAAAGAATGATAGGAATACAAGAGTATAAACCCATTTACAAGTGTTTGATAAGAAAATCAATGTTTGGTCGTGCGGGTTTAAGAGAATTTATATAGTGTAGTCTCGAAAGCTCAATATGAATGTAGAAACCCATTTACATGTTTCAACTAGGTTTCGACCCCGAGCTCCCACTAGGCACTTAGCCCCTAGATCCCGATTCCCAACCCGACTAAGTAATCCTAGCACAACATAGCTCAACATGGAATTTAATTTAGGAATGAGATTTCCATTTTCACAATCAATCAATACTTACTAACCTTAATGCAACCAGTTTGTTTGATGATTCGAATTAGAAGCTTCTGATCCAACGCTTGTTTAGCCGCAACAGCAGAAACGACCACATCGACTTGATTAACAGCTTCCACAAGGCTAGCTTCGTCTTCCAAAGAACCCTAAATCGTTAAAAAACGGTTCAAATCAGTATAATCGCCGGCGAGAAACAACTACAAAGCAAAATTAAACGGTTCGAGAACGGGAGAAGAAGAGAGAAACCTTTAAGAAGACGACTCCGGCGTCGGAGAGAGTTTTGAGCTTGTCCTGTTTGTGAGGCGAAGATGAGGCGGAATCGCGAATCAGAGCAAATGTAGGGTGCGAAGAACTGCGGCTGGCCTGTGCCAAATGGAACCCTAGGTAACCGGTTGCTCCGATGATCAGAATCTTGCTTTTCTCCTCCATTTGAGAGGTTGATCGGAGAGATGTGGAAACAACTTCCACCGGCGGCGAAACACAACCGGAGGGAAGGATTGAAAATTTGCAATGTGTTGTTTAATCTTTGGTTATTACAAAATTTACCGAATTTATTTTAGATTAAAAAATAAATAAATGTTCTTTTTCATTTGAGAAAAGGAACCAATTCGCCAATTTTTTTTTTTTTTTTTTTTTTTTTTTTTTTTTTTTTTTTTTTTTTTTTTTTTTTTTTTTTTTTTTTTTTTTTT
>JBBMEF010000003.1:2282945-2296771 GCA_037832685.1 Sicyos baderoa
GTGTTATGATATAATATTAGAGTAAAGTTCATGAAATTCTAACATGTTTGTTCAAAAATTGAGATTCAATCTAAGAATGATAAATTCTAAGAGATTTCATCTTACAAATATATTGAAGATCTCATATTGGAAACATGAAAAGAGTCTTCTCAATTAATTATTAATCGCAATCCATTACAAATAATTGTGATCGTACTCTAATAAAGTAAATATTTGCCTTATTTTCTCTTTATCTATATACAATTGATCTTTTTATCGAAACCGTGGCACACATATAAGTTACAATCTCCTAATCCCTATAAAATAGAAAGGACAAAAATATGAGTTTTGTCTTTTTTTAATAATTTGGGGAATGGAAGCTGGATTTCCTTTCGGTTCTCCCCTAAACCAATTTTTTTATTTTTGAACCCGTTATTATTTTAATAAAAGTACTAAAAAAAAAAAAAAATTATAATTCTAAGAGTTTTAAAAGAAAGAACAAATATCTCAAAAGAAATTGAGGTTGAATAATTTTTCTTTTAACTTGACTATTTTGGAAATAGATTTTATATTTAATTATTATGAAGTAGTGAAGTGATCGAAATATCAACTTTTGATATGATAATTATTGGTGTGAGATTAGACCAGCAATATCTTCCCGATTTTATATATAAGTATATTTAAAGTTTGAATCAATTTTAAGTGTCGAAGAATATTGATTTAGGCTCATGCTTAATTAAACAAATTAAAGTATTATGTTTAGGGGAAACTAGTAGAAATAGAAACACAAAGTATCTTCCAAAGAAAACAAAAAGTAAATTCATTCTCCTACATGTATTAGCTTTTTAGTTATAAAATAAACTTCCAAACATAAAAAGAAAAAAGAAAAAGAATTATAGAACATAGAATTGCAGGTTTTGATTCTTGAAGCCTTACAAATTTACCACATTAATTTGTCATCTTAGGGAAAAAAAAAGAAGAACAACAATGATGATTGAGCTATTGCTCGATTGACCGTTTTTATTCTTCCTCATCCCACCCAATGGCTTTGAGTTACAACCAATTTAGTGAAGCTTCAAGTTTCTCATCCTGCAATAATTAAATTAATCAATCAATGGTTGCAATTGCAGAAACATAATTTCAATCTAGTCCTAAAAAATTTAATAAAAATTATTATTATCATTTTAAGTTCGATCAAACTAGTATACAACAATGTCGATTGAGCTATTACTCGGTTTAAATTTTGGTTAAGGTTCTAACTATCGAACAGTAAAGACTAGAAATATTTGTACAAAAAATATATATACAATTTGAAATTTTAAAAACCCAAAATTGAAAGAAGTCACTATTCTTTAAAATAACAATAATAAAACAATGCAACCGAGGAGGTGGACATTTGTCAGCAAATGAAAATATCAACATTAAACAATTAATTACGTTGCTTTTAGTATACGATTAGATAAACCATCGACAGATTATAATATTTAGACCGCAATTATTCATTGCTATTAATCAGCTATGAAGAAGGCACGTGAGTGGCACGCCACCGGGTTCTCCTAAACTGTTGACTTCAAAATAAATAATAATAACAATAATAAAACATAAATTCAGTTCATATGTTCGAGTATAGTTCTCCTAAAAAAAATAAAAAACTAAATTTTAGATAATCACCGACATATTAAACATAGAGAAAAATCACTATTCAAGTATAAATAATATGATTATTTTTTTTTGATACAATAATATTGGGGGGAAGCGAACTGTAACCTTATGGTTACTAGGTCGTACAAGATGCCCGTAGACCTATGTGATTTTTGACATGATATTTTTTTAAAATTTTATATGAGTCACTTAACTCATAATTTTATCATTGGCATAGTAATATTTAATTAGTTAACGATTATAAACGACCAAAATTGTTGTTTAGGATTTATCTAACCATAAAAATTAAATTTTAATTTTTAAAATTATAGATATTAAATTCTATATTTCTTCCAATCATAAAGACTAATTACTTTTTTAAAATCATCATAACTAAAACTTAATTTTTCTCAAATTATAGGACTAAAATTACTGTTCACAAAAAAAAAAAAAAAAAAAAAAAAAAATCAGAAACATTGCATTTACCAATTGAGGCATGATTGGATTGCATGCTTTTCTTTATTTATTTATTATTATTTTTTTCTGAAAACCCAGTAGCCTCAAAAAGCAAGTTTCAAGCAGCTTTTTTTTTTTTTTTTTTTTTTTTTTTTTTAATTTTTAAATATTATTATTGTTATATATTATTAGAATCTACTAGAAGTTGTGTTTAATAGTTCAACAAAAAAAACTTTTGAAGTCATAAAAAATAGTATTTTATTTTTTTAATGGTTTTCTTTGTTTGTATTACATCTAAAAAAAAAGTGCAAGTATGAGCAAGAAGGGAAGTTTTGTGCTTTTTGAGCATGGAGAAGAAGAAAAAAAAAATCAAAAGTAATTGAGATACATGTCTAGAATCTCAAAAGTACAAGCAAATAAAAGTGGGTTGATAGCGACTAAGATATTGGATAGCGACTTAAACGTTGTATTTTTCCGGTAAAAAAATAAATAAATATACATTTAAATCAAAAGTAAAAACATTTTTACTTTAGTTAAAAGTTCAATGTACATTAAAAATTTGAAGATAAAGAGGTACATTTTACATAAAAATGGCATTACAAATAGCAAAAGGAAATTTAAAAAGTAGGTCATAAAGCTACCTTTGTTCTTGGTCATTGATGTTGTCATTGGAGGTTCGAGGGGCGGAAGAGGAAGAGGAAGAGGAGGTGTAGTTAGGGAAGGGGATGCGGCCGGACTCAATGTGCTTGACATCTTCGACGAGAAGCTCGAAATGTGTCTTGACTTCATCTACGGTCTTGCCACCGACGGCCTTGGCGACATTGAGCCAGCGGTCGGGGGTGTCCTTGTCAAAGACAGCCAAGGCCCTTTCAAAGGCTTTGTTTTGCTTGGGAGTCCAAGAGCCAGAGGAAGATAAGGAAGTCATGTTGATGAAGATTAAGTGAGGGAGAGGAGTTGTCGAGGGAAGAGATTTATAAGGAAGTGAAAAAAGAGGAGAGTGTGGGGAAGAGAGATCATATGTTGCAAAAGGGAGAGAGTGAGAATTTTGAATGATTTGTCTATTTGGGAACCACAAAATGTAAATGGGAGAGAAGACAAATACTATGAAAATATGTAAGAGAATCATCATCTCTCTCCTTTTCTTGTTTTCTCTCCCAAAATATATATTTTTTCCAACCTCTTTTGATGGAAGGATTAGGTTCATTTATGGTTTGAGGTATCTTTTTCATTTTATTTTCAATTATGACTAACTTTTATTTCTATTTATAGGCCCTAACTTTAAATTTGTTTTATGTCTAAGTTCCAAGAAGAATTTGGATAAAGAAAATTCTAATCAATTGGTGGCCGCATGTTTTCGTTGAGAGAGGTTTAGTTACTTTACGATCTAAACCTTATTCTTTTACTTTAGGGGGATTATATACTTTAATAGTCTTTAGAAATGTTAGATTATTCAACCATGATAGTGTTAATGATACTTTCTTTTCCTCGAGTTTCAGATATTTGATTAATGAAAGTTCAATTTAGGTAAATAAGGGACAACTGTCTTTTAGGTAACAAAAAAAATAAATAAAAAAAAAGTCATGAAGACATTATATCTATAGGGTTTAGGGTAACGAGAGGGGAAAAAAATCTATATAACTATATGTATTTGTTGTCTAAAATAAGGAGTATTAGAGTCGAACTATTGATTTTACAATGTGGGTGGACTCTTTTGATATAAAATATAAATATAAGAATCGTATTATTCGTGTATACTTTTGTTCACTTCTAAAACTATTGATAATGTGACCAAATTTATCTATAAATCCTAAAGTTTACACCTAAAATATACAATATCATAAGCAAGATATGTAAATATCCCTTCCACTTGACAATTGGAGTCATAAGGATCCTTAATCCCACAAACTCTCTCTCGTTTATCACATGAGAGCAATTTTCACTTAAAAATTGTGATAAAAGAACAAAATTTTTAAACACCCAAATGCCAAATCATCTTCTTTTTCAATAAACAATTCCTGTTAACTCAAAAGTTCATAGCAGGAGATTCTAGGGTTTCGTTGAAATGGGTCTTGGAAGAAAAAATCAATGGTAGAAGAAGAAGAAGAAGAAGAAGAAGATAAGCATATGAGAATGAAAGCAAAAGAAAACCCCATGTGATTTTTGAGGTCAGCTTCTTCATGGTTTAAGGTATGTGTTCCAGATTAGCCCAATTTGTGTTTTTTGGATGGACCCAATTTCAGAGCAGAATCATGAATCCATTCACGTGTGTGCTTGTGCTTCAAAACCCCCCTTTTGATTTCTTTGTTTTTTGTTTCCCACACTTTTGCTTGAAATAGTTATGTGTCATATGAAATCCCTTTGCGTTTTCCCTTGCCCTGCGCCTATATCCTTTGATGTGTCCTCTATCATGAACAACGTTCCAAGTAAAGCTAGCTGGCCAAACCAAACACCCCCCCCCCCCCCCCCCCCCTATCCGTACAATGATTGTGTTGTGGAGAAATTGCTTGGTTCCCATTTCCTCTGTGTTGGGTGTTTCTTAGCCATTTATATCTTACCTACTGAACTCATGTTTTTTCCCATTTCCTCTTCTTTTTTTTGTTGGATTTGATATCTTGTTTTCCATTACTTTTCTACACATTTGTGCCTGTGTTATCATCATCTTACCATGTTGTATTTCAAACACATAGATAAGGTGTGTGAAGTCTAGATAGATGAACTGATGGTTGATATCTACAACTTGATTTTTTTTTTTATTAAACAAGATTGTGGTAGGTAGGGAGGATTCGAATATGCAACCTCATGATTACTAGTGGATGTTACTAGAAATATGCTCTTTTTGGCTATTGATAGTTTGTTGAACCTTGTGAATTGCGAATTTACAAAGGGGGTGTTTGCAAGTTCAACCACTTTTTATTCTCTTCATACTCACTATTTTATTTTTTATAACAAAAAACTATTCCATTGATGTGTGAAATAAGGAGGGGCAAAAGCTCGATAGGAGTGTTTACAGAAAAGAAGAAGTCATACTCACTATTTTAGTCTTCTCATAATTATTCTCTTTCCTGCTCAGACAAGTAATAGTTGTCCGCATAATCATTCTCTTTTTAAGTAAACACAGATAATCATTCTTTTCCATATTCTCCTCCTAATTCTCATCCTCTCTGTAACCATTATCATTCTCTTTGCCCCAAACACCCCTTTAATACTTTTCTTGATTCTCCGCTATTAATGAAAATGTCAATAAGTTAATCGTACCATAGTATTGTTATGTGTATTTGCGATTAAGTTTAGTTTGGTATGCATGTAAACGAGATGAAAGAACTAGTAAGAAAGCGATTGGTGTTTAGAATGAAGATTTGTTTGTCGATGCTGGAAATCGTATTGATTCTTCAATGTGTAAACAGCCAGGATGAAATATTTCTTGCTATCATGCATATCCTCAATGACCTGTTTCTTTTGTTTTGTAGCAACTGTTTCAGAATGGTGTTATTGCAATAACAAAGTTTGGCTTATATGCTTTTGCCTGCTTATTCCTTCATGTAAGTTTTTAATGGTCCACAGCTATATGTTTCCTTCCCTGGCTATATTGGGTTATTTTTATGGTTTAGCTTTGGCTGGCCCATTTTATGTGCATCACCCTTCAATATTCAAAATATTTACAATCATATTCCAACTGATATCATGATAGTCTTTTCAACTTAAGTGTGATGTAGAATCTTTGTTGTCCTAGATGCAAAGAATTGAGATGGCCCAACTGAGTTTTTTTTTTCTTTTTTTGTCTGCTCTTACTTTTCTTCTGTCACAAAAGATACTTGATCATGAGATGAGACCTCATTTTTTGTTTCTAACCGATATGATATCGCATCGACAAAGTTTTTGTATTGGGATCTTTAACAACAGCAAGCCTTTTCCTTTTCCACTTCTTTTGTGATATTGTCTAAATGCAGTATTCATTAAGAGCAATCAATTTCTCTTTGTATGTTTTCAGAAAATAAGTACTGATTGGTAAAAAGCTGTTCACTATCCACCTACTGTGTTTTACATGTCAAGTTAATAAGACTATAAGAGTGATTATTTAGGGAAGAAGGGTAAAGTTTGCTAGCTGTTTCTTTTCAGATCCAAGTTGACACTCATGTCAGACATGCTCTAACAAAGCATCTGATAACACAATTGGTTAAAAATGTGTAGGTTTTTGGGATAAAAAATATACTCTAAGAAGAATCTGACAATCTAAGATAGCAGGGTGACACCATTGGTTAAATTACAACTTAGGTAGGGAAGGAACCTAAACCATTCATTGTGAATAAATATCTTGAAGTAGGAACCATCATGGAGTGGTCTAGTGGTCAAAATAATCTTAAGTAACTAAGAAGTGATGGGATCTATCCATGGTGGCCACACACCTAGAAATCAATTTTCTACGAGTTTCCTTGATATACAAATGTTATAGGGTCAGACGGTATTCCCGTGAGAATAGTCAAGGTGCCTCAAGCTGCCTCAGACACTCACAAATATAAAAAAATAGTATATCTTGAATTATGCACCACTCTAAGTGTCACTCAATTAGTTAAGTCATTTACTCTCAACCAAGAGGTCAGAGGTTTGAATTTTCCCATCCCACCCAATGTTGAACACAAAAAAATTCTTGAAGCAGGTTTGTGATGCGGTGTCTATTTTCTACTTGCACTATCCAAACAAGTAATTTCATTATATTTGGAAGGTAAAAAAGAGATGAGGGCTGGCAAGGGAAACTGATAGAATCTCGATCTATCTATTAGTAATCATCTTGAACATACACGATAAACCAAGTGATTCGAGGTACTTGGACCCTCCCTAGAATCTTGAGATCTCTCAAGCTCTAATTCTCATACAATTCAAAGATGATTCCTCACTAAGCAACTTTCCCTATTTATAACCACCACAAGTAACTAACTCTCTAACTAATTGCATAAAGGCCCTCAATATTGTTAAGACCCAAACCTATCAGAAACTTCTGCTGTTGGGATTCATAATGGTGTTTTTCTGTTGTCATGCCAAATGTATAGAATAAGGTTGCAGTTTGAAAAAGTGGGAAAACAGATGAAATGATCTTCTTGCATTAATCTGTTCACATAATAGATAATTGCACCTATGACATTAATTTGTAGGCACCTCTCGTGTCTCCATTCCTTCGATGTCTCCCGGTGCCTGGCCTAGGAACGAGCGTGGTTACCCGGGTATAGTGGAGGAAAGCTCCGATTTCCATAATAATAATAATATTGGAGAAAGGCAATGTTTTTCAATGTCTATAGTTTCACTCTTTTTTTAATCTTTTGATCTTAAACCTCCATTAGATGTACACTTTTGTCTTTAACACTATTTTGACTTACATTAGATGTACACCTTTGTTTTTAACACTATTTTGACTTACTAAAAACCGCTAGCAAATGAACATCATAGAGTGGTCTAGTAGTCAAGAGTGCTTTACGAATCTAAAAGGTGAGGGGTTCAACCCATGGTGACCACCTACCAACCTAGGAATTAATTTCCTACGAATTTTCTTGACATTCAAATGTTGTAGGGTTAGCCGAGGTGCACGCGAGCTGGCTCAGACAGTAACGAAATAGCTAATGAAAGTTAGTGTAGCACCATTGTCAAGTTGCATCAATGCCATACAGGCTTCAAGCTAGTGGGCATAAATGACAAAACCTTTTTTTCAGTTCCATAAATGATATATTTGGAACTGATGCTTGGTTATTACTTCCATCACACAGAATGGAGTTTGTTTGTGAATAGTGTGTACACTCAGATACACCCTCCGTTAACTTTGAGAATCCTTATGAAGCATCAATCAGCCTACCCCCATTCTTTTGCACATGAAAGTAAAACAATATTGATTCCTCCCTTCTAATGGAGCTGTTCTGCTATAGTGGTCCTCTCCTACAGAGTCATAGAAAGATTCAGCCATGTTTGACTGTTTCATGAGTGAATGTGAATATGAATCCTTTGTTTAGTTCCCAAAGGGTGGTGGAAAGAATGCATATGCTCAATTGTTACGATACGATACATATGGCTTTCGTTCTCTTGCAGCACTGTAGGTCGGAGGAAATCGACGAGAATCTTGAACTTTATGAAGATGAAAATGTTTTCGTTTTTTTTTTTTTTTTTAAAAAAAAAAGGGTTGAGAACCTAATGTCCACAACCTCTAACACTTTCATTTTTATGAAAATGTTTTTTTTGCTTTGTAGGTCTGTTTGTATTGTAATTGATATAATGCTTATTTTTATGTATTCTCTTTGATGTGGCACATGGATTCTCCTCTTCCTTCACATGTATGGTCATTGGTCTTGCTATAATTTCAAAACATTTCTTTCATTTGCTTTCTCATTAGGAGCTGCAGAGCTTTTGGTTCACACACGCAGTCACAAACTTACAATTTATAGTAACCCAAAAATAGCATAACAAAGTAACTATAATGTTTTTTTTTTTTTTTTTAATGACTGGGATTTGGAGTTTCATTCTCCTAACATCTTGAATGCCATTGCCCCGTGAATGCAGCAAAAATAATAATCTCGAGGAAAACACATTCTTAAAACTCAAATCTTTAACTAAGGGCCCCCTAAAATGCTATCCATTTTTTAGCATATTAAATATGATATGAATTCTCACACCAAACCAGGCTAATAATTCTCTATGGTTTTGATACAATAAGCTTGGTTTCGATCGCAGCGATTTTCAAATCTAATGTTAATTAAATATCCTTCTACTTTAATGTCTTTCTTAAAAGAAAAAAAGAAGAAAAAAATAGTCATCATCCAGCCAGAATCTTACTTTAACTTAATTAAATCGTCATCATCGACTTGGTGTCATTGCCCATTTTAGCATCAACCTTGGTATGATTACCAACTTTGATATGATTACATGGATCTTGATTCAAGAAAAATGTTCACTAGCAAATTTAGATACTCTAAGAGAGTATTTGTTTGACGTTAATCACATTTAAACCATTTAACTAATTCTTCTAACAATCACATTTAAACCAACTTTGTATTTACCTAAAATAATCCCCTCTTAATTACATGTTATTTTCTAGCGACTTCTTTACAAATAACCATATCTAAACGAACTATTAGTAAAACTCAGTTTACAATTCTACATCCAGACACCTTCTCTGGAGATATGAAATATGCTACTAAAATTTTCCTTTATATCTTAATATTTAATTGGAAGAAAGGAACACAAGCCCAGTATAGAAGATTAGAAGACGAGGGCCTAATAAGATTATCTTCTACCCTAACTAAATTAGGGTCAAACAATAAAATTAACTCCGCTAATAAAATTGATTTCAAAATTTTAATAATAATAATAACTCCCTAATAAAATTAACTTCTCCAAAAATCCTTTGTACAAAACAATATATCCTAATTTAAAATGAAGTAATTGATACTCTTTTTATTTATAATATATATAATGTAGTAACACAAATATAAAACAGTCTAGGTAATTAATTATAGAGCAATACTTGAGGGGGGCTTGGGTAGGACCCAATATTACTCTTAATTAATAATTATATGGATCCAACCGTGCAAAATCCAACTATGAAATCATTATAATAGGCGTAATAAAGGCACGTGTATTGTTGCTTCAATCAAAAAAAAAAAAAAAAAAAAAGATAGCATTATATTTTTTATTTTTCAATAGATACCGAATAAAATCATATGAAAAAACAATAAAATAAAAATTCCCAATTACTGATTTTTTTAAAAAAAAACATGTATTTTTTACTCGCCAAAAACTTACTATTTCAAGAGACGATACCTCGGGCCAAGAACGACGGGCCCATGTAAAAAGTTCCAAAGCCCAGGCCCACAAAATTCCAATCCAACAAAACGACAAATACAATTGCACAGATTTGAATATTCCCATTATTAATTTCCACGACTGCTTGTCGGTTACGCAACCCAAAACGGCACTCATCGGGGACCAATAGAAAGCCCGAATCATAGCAAAATATCTGACGACTTTTGCCCATAAAATATCTAGGACCCCTAAGATATTTTTGTAATTATGAAGGTAAAAAAAATGATGAATAATGGAGATGAGAGATCAGAATAACAGAAACTATGTAAATTTACCTTCGAAAGTAACATAGAAGAGGATAATGATGATGAACATGAAACCCATCGGTCAAAAAACAGAGAACCCAAACGTAACAGATCAAAGCGTCACACAACAATTAAACGAAAATTAAAAACACCCAGCTAGATTCATTTTTGTTTTTTCATCAAACTAATAATTCGGAATTGAAAAGGGCCGGCGTCTAACTTCTCCAGCCTCCTTCAGATCCACCTCCGCCGCCACCTTCACGGCGTCCGCCATATCCCCCACCGCCACCACCACCATATCCACGTTCACGTCCGCCACCGTATCCACCACCTCCTCCTCCATATCCACCTCCACCTCCTCCATAACCACCACCGCCTCCACGGTTGTATCCACCACCTCCGCCGCCTTCACGACGTCCGCCATATCCTCCACCACCGCCGCCGCCGCGGTAACCGCCTCCACCGCCACCACCGCCTCTTTGCTGAGCCTCGTTGACGGTGATATTTCGGCCATCGAGATTCTGGCCGTTCATCGATTCAATTGCGCTTTTCATCGACTCCTCATCAGCAAACGTCACGAATCCAAATCCCCTGGATCTTCCGGTTTCACGATCGTTAACGATCTGGATCAAAAACACAAAAGAAAACAAAGATCAGCCACAGATCCACAACGATTAAGACTACAAGAAAGAAAAAAAAAACCGATCGTTCCTCGTCTCTGTAAGCAAGATGAAGGTAAACGTACCGATCAAAGGACAATAAAAGTAACATAGTAACAGATCAGTGATAGTAAAGTAACACAAAACACAGATGAGAGTGACAGATCAGATTAAGGATCGAGAAAGCCGAATCGGAAGAAATCCAGATCTCGACGAAGACGACGACAAACGGACCTTCGCCTCAACGATATCGCCGAAGCCAGAGAACGCCTTCTCAAGAGCATGATTATCAGTGGCCCAGGCGAGGCCACCGACGAAGCAACGGTACTCATCGGACGAGGAAGCCATGGTTGAATTCTCAAGAAAACCCTAACCCTAGATAGAAATGCACAATGAGTAAAGGTGAACCGAGGGCTTGGTTTTTATAGGGTTACAATGTAACCAGGGTTAGTTTTAGGGTTTGCTCGCAACTGACCCGATGCGGTTTATTTCCAAATCAGGGTTAACCCAAAAGGCGGTGTAGTTGGAACCTTGTTTGGATGCGCTTTAAATCTTATCCTCTTCTTGGTTATTCGAATTCCTATTTTAAAGATATTTTTCCTCCCACAAAATATCAACTTTCACCACACCATTGAATGAGATTCTAATTAGTTTCTTTCCAAAAAAAAAAATAATAAATTCAAATTAGTTACGTGTCGGTTAATTTAATTGAGTTGTTGTCGAACTTTATATTATAATCTAATATTTACAGTAAAAAATTGGATCTTTTGTAAACTCCTAAAATGAAAATGTCTAGTCATTGTGTACCAATTCAAATTTTGAAATACTTAAATATCTTCTTCAACAAATT
Source organism: Sicyos baderoa (assembly GCA_037832685.1). Lineage (NCBI taxonomy): Eukaryota > Viridiplantae > Streptophyta > Magnoliopsida > Cucurbitales > Cucurbitaceae > Sicyos > Sicyos baderoa. The sequence continues at coordinate 2,294,615 of JBBMEF010000003.1, forward strand.
GATTTTGACCAAAAGAATAATAAAGTCTATGAGTTGTGGCCCCTCTCATGACTTTTCGTCTTGAAATTTATGGTACATATAATAGTTTATATAAAATAGGGTTAAATTCAAAAGAGTTTTAGTATGTTTTTTTACTACAAATTAGGAGCGAGAATTACAAATATGGATTCTAGAGATTGAATTTGTGACCGTGAAGTATAAATAAATTAACACCAAACTCGATAACCAATATTAACCCATTCGATAAAGAGTTTTAATGTGTTAGATTTATTATTTGGTAGTAATTTAATTCAATATCATAATAGATTCATTCATGAAAATTTGTTAATTTTAGCGCCCTTTAGGTAGAATTTATGGTTTTCTCCTTGTTCCCAACAAATCGTAATTTAATTCAATATATAGCCTCTTGATTTATGTTTCAACAAAAAAAAAGTTTTTTTTATTATTAGCCATTAATCCACTTATTGAGTGGATGAGTGGCGCGATTGATTATTTTGTTTTGTATTAATTCATTTTAATTTCACATTCACGAATTTGAATCTGAAGATCGGTACTCTAATATTATTTGAGAGATGTTGTGACATTTGTGTAGGGTTCATTGGCCTACTACTCTCAATTTGTACTAAAAAATAATCCACTTATACTTATAATTTTAAACATGTAAATAATCATATCCCTCAACTTCATTGCATAAGAAAAATAAATATTTCATTCATACAATAATTTGTAAGTTAAATCTCATCGACTTAATTCATAAATATTTACAACCTTTTATTAAAAATGAAGCATTTCATTTTTATTTATATCTCTTTATCTTGATAAAAAATTGTGAGAAATTTAAATTTACATGGAGTACTAAAAAAAAGTGTTTCAAAATTAGGGGTTAAATCCTCGCCTTGATGTGGTCCAAATAGTTAAAGAGGATCTTAACATACTTTAAATGACAGGTTTAATATATGATGATAATTTATTTAGCAATTAATTTCTTACGAATTTTTTTGATATTCAAATATCGATGATATAATTATATAGTTGGGCCGAAGCTCATGTCTTTTCATTTTAGCCTATTGAGTCCATTTGATGACTCAATTGGACTAATTGATCTGGCCCAAGAAATTGGCATTCAACCTCCACATTTTTCATTGGCCCACTATTATACGCTTCCCTTCTCTACACAAAAGTCAAAGGAAAACATTATTATATTCGCCCTCTTGATATTTCTTACTTTTTTAATGTCTCGATGGTAATCAAACTTATATAATATATGGTGATATATGGTAGAATCTGAGCGGATCAAGGTTGTAGACCAGTTAAATATACCAATGTTATAATCGATATTTGTAATCTTCCTCTCTCAATTTGTACTACAAAAAAACTATAAACCTTTTATTTTGTTTTGTTTTGAAATTCGACTATAAACCTCTAAATCTATAATATTTTTATTGTCAATGAAACTCTTAAAAAAATAATTATTAAGTTTAAATGTAACTATGAAGTAAAGTCATAATGTTTTGATTTTACATCCCTTGAGAAGGTGTTTCGGCCACTAAGAATAAATGGAAACTAAGAAGGGAGATGATTCTTTGTGTTTGAACAACTCGAAATCATTCTCATAATCACGTTTTCCAAAAATTATTTTTTTCATTATCCTTCAAATTACTTTTTATTCTCTCCAACAACTTTTCATACATCACATCACTCTTTTTTACTTGTATCATATTCATCATTTTATTTTTTTTATAATCATTATCTTTATTTCAAACACAAATAATCATTCCTCCTATAATTATTATCTTCACCACAAACACAAATAATCATTACTCACAACCATTCTGCTCTCTATTCTCCTTCTTATTATCATCCCCTCTTACTCATTGTCATATCTCAACGACAAGGCTGCCTCTCCTAGATTACCATGATACACACTAGAAAATAAAATATCAATGTTGTATTTTGATTTGATCAATCCTATGAAATAATTAAACCCTAATGTTGTATTTTCATTTGATCAATATTGTATAAAATAATTAAAACCCAATGCTGTATTTTGATTTAATCAATATTGTATAAATAATTAAAACCCTTCGTCTATGATGGGAGGACATGCTAAATTTTAAATCAATATCGTTAAAATATATATATATATATATATATATA
>JBBMEF010000003.1:2296871-2323643 GCA_037832685.1 Sicyos baderoa
AACAAGTTGGCAGGTTTTTTTTTTTTTTTTTTTTTTTTTTTTTTTTTTTTTTTTTTTTTTTTTTTATTTTACTTTGATGAGGACGAATTACGGAATTAGAATCTCTATTCTCGTAATTATTTGTATTTTTAATTTTGGAAAAATATGATATTTTATTACTTTTATTTACGCAGTTCCATTAATTGAAAAGTGGATGTTTTAGAAATTGAAGAAGATGGAAAAATATATATCCACATATATAACATGACAGTTGAGTTTACTTATTGTTCGAATTGAATCGGTTTGACTAAATTGGAAGAAATTAATATCGATCAAATATGTCATATTTCAATTGAGAATTTGAACTCATGATCTTTTTCTTTATATACAACTAATACTATGAACTATTTGATAATATTCTTATAAGAATTTATGTCTCAATACCCTCCGTAATTAATTGAGTTATAATTCTAATAAATAATGATGTAATTCAACATTTTATTTCGGGTTTCATAAATTTGAAACTAACATAATGTACTCAATAAATAATCTCTAGACTTTAATGCTTTTTTTTATTCTTACAAACTTAGAATGAACATTAACCTAAATAGATTCTTATTGTAAATGTGAAATTCAAAACCTCATCAATATGTCTAAATAATAATAAAATAAAATAAATATTCATGTACATATAATATAAATAGTTAAATAACCGGTTAATTTTAAGTCAACTATTGACCCGACTCATAAAAATTTCATGATTACAAATCAAATATAATCCATTTATGTATTTAATCCAACTCAATGTTCGAGTTTCTCGATTTGTCGGGTTATTTGTGCACCGAGCAAGTAGTTTAAAGCCAAGTTTATGGTTGTTGTGGATCTATATATATCCCAATCACGAAATGGGCTTTATGTTATTGGGCTAATGGGCTTTAGTTCATTTAAAGGTGGGAATATTGTGTTGTATAAATACTTCTGTACATCTTCCTCCTTCAAGCTGTAAACCCTAGATCGAGCGTTCTTTCCTCTGTTCTTCGACCCTAAAGGTGGGAATTCTTTTTTTTTTTTTATTTATTTTTTTATTTTTTTTTTTTATTATTTTTTTTTATTTTTTTTTGAGAAGGCTGCGATGATGATGAATTTTAATAATCTCGTTAATCCGATCTTGATCTGAGGATAAACACGATTCCATTCGTTTGTATCTGAGCGCCATCTCTTACTGATTTCTTCTAATCTATTTTCAATTTTGTTTCCATTTGGACTTTCTAAATTTCCATGTTGGTATTCTTTTCAAACTTTAATTTTAGTTAGGATTGTTTCATTTTAATTTCTAAATTTTTAAGAGTTTAATTTTAGAAAATGTATTTTAAAAAAAAAAATATATATAGTTTTTATTTATTATAAATTTAGGGTATGTTTGGAGAACGACTTGGTTTGGTTTATTTGGGTTGGGAACATAAGATAAGTGAAATAAGTTTGCGTCTCGAGAAAAAAGAAAAGATAAAGTTATATTTGATGGAATGAAATAGAATGATTCAAGTTTTTATTTAAATAAAAATAATAAGTTTTTATTTAAATAAAAAAATAGATATTGAATAGTTTTTTATATTTAATATTTAAATAAAAATATGGTGTTCACACGTGTAAGTTGGTAGTAATTGGGTGGACTCATGAAAATTTATGGGGCAAACATGGAATGAAACTTAATTCATTTCATCCCACATTTTCCCCTCGCCCCAAACATGCCCCTAAAGTGAATAGTTCGTTCAAATTTTTGTTTTTAAGTGAATATTAATTAAATATAATTTGCTAATGTTAATAATTTCAATACAAATGAAGTTAGTAATGTTCTTTAAGGAGAAATAATGAAATATAGATTCTAAGGATGTTATAACATTAGGGACTAGGGCACTAGGTTTGGTTTGGTTTTCAACAAACTAAAGAGCAGAACCGATTTATATACTTACACGTCTCTCTAATTTGATCAATTGGCTATCTTTTACCTATGACATTTTGACAATATTCACTAGGGGTGTTCATACATTAATTTGACCGATTTTGGGTCGGTCGGTTAATTAATTTTAAAAAATCCCGATCGACCGAATATTTGATATACTCAATTCTTCAAATTAATTCTTAAATTTTTTTCATCGTTTAAACTTTAGATAATTAAAATATGTAAATGATTATGTAGAACAAAATATTATTATAAATTTCTCGCCAATAAATAAATAACTAAAATATATAAATTGAAGATTTTTTTTTTAATTAAAAAAAAAAAATCGGTTGCATTTTTGTTCTAACCGACATGTCGGTTTCGATGTCAATTTTCACCGATGAACAACTTTAATACTCACTTTTAAAAATAGAGAACACACCCTTCATATATTTACACATCTCTCTAATTTGAACAAAAAAAAGAGGTCTAATTTGGTCAATTAATCACATTTGATCAATTGGTTACAAACATATGACATTATGACAATATTCACTTTTGATCACTGCTCTATTAATTACAAAGTAATGTTGATTAAAATGATAATTAAATCAATTTCAAATTTTAATGTATTGATGAAGTAATTATTTTAGTTTGTGTGAGTGTATAATTAAATTATAAAACACAAAAAAGACTCAAAGTAATATAGAGATGAAATAGAATATATATCTCAAACTTAAAAACTAAAAAAATTTATAAATTTTCCCAACATTTTATGGAAGGACTTGTGGATATCTTTAATTTAGAATGTAAATCTCTGCTATAGTTATGAATGACTTGTTTCTAGAAGGGTGGCTCTTAATAATGAATTTGTTTGATTTTGAAAAATAAAAAAAGCAAACTTTTGAGTCAACATTGGCAACGGTGGGTGGTGAATTTGTTAGTTCTCTATTTTCAAAAGTTATAATTTACTTCTTCGGATAAAAAAAAATTAAAATTTAATAACTATAATTTAAAGAAAGTTAAGTTTAATCTTATACTTTAAAAAATTAGAATTTATCGAATGGATGGGTGCAAGCATCATCGATTTCAATAATCCGTATTTATTCTTCCTCTTCTAATATTAAAAATTATTAAACTAAATTTTATATTTTTTCAAATGAAAGAGACTAAACTATAATTTTGAAGTTACTATTCTAAATTTCTTCAGGTGGTTGAGACTAAATTTATATTTCAATAAAAATAAAATTATGCTGTAAAAAAAAAGTAAAAGTATGATTATATAATAAAAAAAGAAATTAGTTCTCTATTTTCAGCTTTGGCGGCTGTGAAAACCACCGCCGGCACCGACCACCATTTTAAAGTCCCAAATCACCACCGATTTCCTGAACTCTCCGATTCGATTCCTCAATTCAAACACATCAAAAAAACCCCAAATCCCCAAATCATATCTCTGTTTTTCTTTGATGGATACATTGCATGAAGAAGAAGAGTACAGCTGGAGAGAAGTCCGGCTCCCGTCGCTGATCCCGGTGGTGCCGGAGCCGGAGTTGGAGCGGGAGACGGCGGAGCGACGCCGTGGCCGGGATATTCTCGTCGCCGTCGACCATGGACCCAACAGCAAACACGCTTTCGATTGGGCCTTAATCCATTTCTGCCGCCTCGCCGATACCATTCATTTAGTTCACGCCGTTTCCAGTTACGAATACCTTCAAACGAATCCTATTTCTACAATTAAATGATTCCACATTTCACTGATTTCGTTTAATTTTTGTGGGTTTTGTTTAGATGTGAAGAATGAGTTGGTTTATGAGCTCAGCCAGGGGTTGATGGAGAAGCTTGCGGTCGAGGCCTTTGAAGTCGCCATGGTGAGTAATGAGAAATTTTAAAGCCAATAGACAATGATCTATCTTATTTGTATTTATCTTATAAATGTTAGAAGGTTGATGTCATATGTCTCTTTTCGGGTCATCGTGAGTGTCTACAAATTAATGTCACAAGCGGTTTTTGAACTAGGGACTTCAAGAGGAGCGAACTTTAGAAGCACGGGTCATCCCTCTAGAAGAGTTCACCAATCATGAACGGAACCATAATTCCATTTTTTGTTGGACCGAATACTTTGTTTGGTTTTAATAAGCTCTAATACCGTTTCCAAGGGGTGAAGCGGTAGTGGAAGACTTGAGTTTTAAAGGTATGCTACCCTCAAGTTTTCAAGTTTGAGACTCACCCATGACATTAATTTGTAGACACCTCTCGCGTTTCCATTTCCTTCGATGTCTCTCGGTGTCTGGCTAAGGGACGGGGATGGTTACCATTTGTGCATATATCTTATAACTAATTGTCTAATTGATAATGAGATGAGTTGATATGTGATTTGGAGTTTTTGAAGTTGGAATTTAGTGTTTTTCTTTCTTTCTTTCAGGTGAAGACTGTGGCAAGGATTGTGCAGGGAGATGCAGGGCAGGTTATTTGTAAGGAAGCAGAGAAGTTGAAACCTGCTGCTGTTGTTATGGGCACCAGAGGAAGAAGCTTGATTCAAAGGTAATAACATAACTTCCCTTTGATGATAGTAATGCATGTGTTTTAGGATGTAAGTTTTGGTTGTGGCATTTAAAAGAGTTATGGATGACTAACTCTTCAACCAGATTCAAATTTTGTGAATAGAGACAAGAGACAGTAGACAAGAGATATTGTTGTATATGTATCCAAATGAAATGAAATATAAACTGAACCAAAACATAGCTTAGAAGGTATTTCACTGCCTGGCTAAGTTCAGGTATGTAATGCCGAATTTAAGAGTGGTGCATGAATTAACTGTGATCATTGAGGGATCCTACCAATAACGTGGTCGTATACCTTCCTTTTCGGTGGTTCAGTCATAGGAACTTCAACCCTATGTTGGGTAATCTCCTTGAATTCTTTTATGAAACATGTGGGTGAAGACAAAAAATGTTGAAAGGACCGTGTTGAATTATGAAGATGTTCTTCATTCTTAGAAGCGATTCAAGAAAATTAGGTAGCATGGTCAGGTCGCAGATTGCAGGTCGTAGGGGATGTTGGAAAATATCGAGGCTGTCTGGTGTCAACTCTTAATTTAAATCTTAAGCTTAGTGGGTTACAATATAAGTCAAGATTAAAAAGCTGAGCCTAAGTTTGATATATGAACTTCTTTATTTTAACAGTAACGTAAACTTAAACCCATGAAACCTTGAAATGCATTGGGGGAATAGTAAATGACCTGTCCTCTTGGGGTCAAGTTGTTTGTGTTCCATGCAAGAGGGGTACCATGTTAAGATGAACTTTGAGTTTCAAAATAACATAGGTCAATGTCGGCTAGCGAGATGTTGAAGATAAGTATTTTTTTTGGGTGACATCCAAGAAAATGAATCTCTTCTAAACCACCATGGTAGCCTAATGCTCAAAATTACATTAAGAAACCAAAAGGTGGTGGGTTCAATTCATGTTGTAGGGTCAGATGATATATCTTTTGAGAATAGGCGAGTTGTGCGCAAATTAACCCGGAGATTCATGAATAAAAAAAATAAAGAATCTCTTTTATAAAACTTGTTACGAATCAAATCCAACACGTTGTACGCATTCGTGTCTTTATACACCCTATTACTTTGTATAACCAAACAAACGAGCTCACTCAACTTTAGGTTCGACATATCTAATGGTGGAAATTGGTTTTTCTTTTCAGTGTTTTACAGGGAAGTGTTAGTGAGCATGTCTTCCACAACTGCAAATCAGCCCCTGTTATAATAGTTCCTGGAAAAGGTAAAGTTTTATAAAGCAAAAAAGAGAATTAGAAACCTTTTTTTTTAAACAAATAAAAGGTTCAAATCTCATAATGTAAGTTTGGAATTTTCTGTCATTTGTGACAGAAGCTGGAGAAGCATCTGTGATTTGAATGACCTGAAATGCATTGGGGGAATAGTAAATGACCTGAAATGAAACTTCCAAGTTTCTTTTCTCAATCTCTGTTTTCTAAGTCTATCTTATGATCATGATGGGTTATTATATTGAAGTTTTAGGTTTGTATTTATGTTGTAAGAATATTATAGGTATTTATTTATTGATACATGTGATGTACAACACCATATTTCAAACATTAGTTAATATGTTAAATGTGTTTGCTTGTTTTGTTCTTTGGTGTTCTCTTGTGTTTCTTCTTGAAAATTGTAAAATTGTCATTGCTTCTTCCACTTTGTCTTCAAGAACTAATGTGCCAAGGATGCCCTAAATAAGTAATGTCATAGACTCAAGCCCCCCATATTAAGGGGTAGACCTTATATTTACAGGCTTTTCATTGTAACATTTTAAAATAAGTTTTGACTTATATAATTATATGCTAATTCTTATGTGGGCTAGTCTATTACTCTAGTTAATTCGAATAAGAAAGTACCATTTTTTTTTAGTACAAATCGGAGAAACAGAGACAAATATCAATTTTCGAGATTGAACCTGTGACGGTGGTGTTGAACTGGTTTACAACTAAACAATGAAATCATTGTGTCACTGACTCATTTGGTTTATGAGGAAGATTTTTTTTTCTTTTTTTTTCTTTTTCTATTACCATAATTAAAAGGAAGGATTTAAACACATGATTTAACCGTTTTTTTGTAAGCTCGATATATATCTTTTAATTACTGCTTGAAATAATAAAATTTAGATTTGTGATGTTGATCCAATGACTAAAAAAAGAATTCAAATTTCATCTAATGGATTTAAGAATTAGAATTTGCAATATTTTTTTTTTTTTTTTTTTTTTTTTGAAACAGAGAATTTTCAAAATCTATGATTCAAATAACCTCACGTGATATACTATCTTGCCTCATACTCAATTCGTAGTGGCTTCTAATTGTAAAAAATATTTATGAGGTTTTAAGAAGATTAAATTTTACAATAATCAATAATAAATTGCAGAAGAGTAGTGATTAGAGAATTAATAAGAAATTGTAGCTTCAACACCCACACATGCTAGATGGATTAGTAGAAATTAGTAGAAAGAGAATTAATTAGTTGAACCAGTTATTAATTAGTAGAAGGACTAAACATAAATCATGGTCAACTAAGCCAATCCCTCTAGAAGGTTATTAGTAGAAAGAGAAACATAAGTTAAATTCATTATCCTGGATGGATTAGCTTTTTAATAGGAAAATTAAAATTAAAAAAAAAATATTAAAAGAAAAGTAGTTTTTTTTTAAGACCAGAAGATTTTTTTTTTTTTTTTAATTTTAATTTTGGGGAGGAGGATTACAATACCGACTATTCTAGGGTTTGAACACATGATGAAGTTTAGTACATTAATTTGTCATCTTTGGGGCAAAAACAGCAACAACCATGTCTCTTTATTCTTCCTTATATGGTCCAACCACTTGCCTTTCAGTTTTTTTTTTTTTTTTTTTTTTTGGAGAAAAGAGAAACTTCATTAAAACTTTAAGAAAAGTACAGATCACAAATGGGTAAACCCCCGAGCATTGACCCCTAACCACAAGTTGAAAGGTAGCCACCCAAAAATTTAGAAAAAAAAGTCATAACCATCAACGAAGAATCTGCTCGAACCATTATCTTCATAAGAGAGGGATAGACAAATCCCAACAATGAAGACCATATAACCTTCATCAACTCCACAATAATTGATTTTTGAAGAACTTTAAGGATAACCCGGGGAGCATATGAACTACTGAGGTACAAAATCCCACTTGCCTTTCAGTTAAGCTTCATGTTTCTCACCCTGCAATAACTAAATTAATTAAACCTTGTGATTTAAATTTCTTTTTGGTCCTAAAATTAAGTCACTAACCATATGAACTAATTTTAAGTTTTATTAAAAATATAGGTTGTGTTTGAGATGAAAATTGAGTAATTGTATATAAATTATGTGTAATTAAATATGTGTGGTTATAATAACGTGTTTGGAATGCAATTTGTTATAACAAATGATTATTATAATAGAGTTTGAATTATTTTTCTTTTATGCTAATTTTTTTTTCTTTTAGATGGAAAGTTGTAAGCTAATTCATCTATTATTATAATTAGTGACTCAAACACATGTTAGGCTAGTATAACTTAGTAATCAAGATGTTATTGATTTAAATTTTTACCCTGAATTTTGTTGAATAAAAAAATTGATGCAATAATTAGATTAATTACTTATTTTAAATTGAAAGATAAAAAAAAGCTTAAACTAAATTAAATGGAATTTAAGTCAAACTAATGTTTTTAATTTATTTCTTGCCACTTAAAAAAAAAAAAAAAAAAAAAAGGTTTAGATATTTTGTTCTAATTTTGTTGTAGTTTTGAAAGAGTCCTTTCATGAAAAGACAAATTTTAAGTGAGTAGTGAAGATGACATTTTGGATCCGTCATTTTCAAAAATTAAGATATTTTTCGATAAGCTTTTTAAAAATATGCTTACCTACCAACTTCATTTTGCAATTTTTTTTTTTTTTTTTTTTTTGAAGCTGTAAACTTATATATATATATATATATAATTGAAAAAACTTTTTTTTTTAATTAAAATTTTATTTTCAAGTTCTCGAGTAATGTGTTTGTTTGAATGCAATCCGACAAGACAGATATTTGTGAAGCAAAAGAAAATATCAACATTAAACAATTAATTACGTTGCTTTTAGCATAAGATTAAATAACCAATCCACAGATTATAATATTTTCACTGCAATAATTGGTATTAATAATCAGCTTTGAAGAAGGCACGTGAGTGGCACGCCAAGTGGCAAATTTTAAAATCAACAAATCAGAAAATTGCATTTACCAATTGAGGCAGGATTGGATTGCATGTTTTTATCTTTTTCTTGAAACTCAATTCCAACAGCCTCAAAAAGCAAGTTTCAAAGAGCTATTTTAAACAATTTAAATTTAAGACATTAAAAACAATAAATCTATTTATTTTATAATTTTTATCTCCCAAAAATATAGTTCAAGAATGTAAGGGGAGTTCTTCTAATAAGCAAGATGGGAAGTTTTGTACTTTTGAGCATGGAGAAAGAAAACAAATCTTTAGTTTTAGAGTAAAGGAAGAGGAGATAAAAACAACATTGATATTTTTTTCTCTAATCTTGAAAGTTCAATATTTTTCATTCAAACTTTAGTAATACATTGTAGAGGGACAACAAAGAAAATACATTTGAAAGAGTATTACCTTTGTTCTTGATTGTTGATGTTGTCGTTGGAGGAGGCCGGGGTGGAGGAGGTGTAATCGGGGAAGGGGATGCGGCCGGATTCAATGTGCTTGACGTCCTCGACGAGAAGCTCGAAATGACGCTTGACTTCATCAACGGTCTTGCCACCGACGAGCTTGGCGACGTTGAGCCAGCGATCGGGAGTGTCCTTGTCAAAGATAGCCAAGGCCCTTTCGAAGGCTTTGTTTTGCTTGGGAGTCCAAGAGGTAGAGGAGTCATGAGAGGACAAAGAAGCCATTGATGAAAGGTTTAAGTGAGGAAGAAGAGGATTTATAATTAAGGAAGGGGAAAAGGGAAAAGAGAGAATTAATTTTGAATGGATTTGTCTATTTAGGAACCACAAAATGGAAGTGGGAGAGAAGACAAAGATGCACACCAAACAAATACCAAATATCTCTCTCTCCTTTCCTAGTCTTCCCTCTCAAAACAACCCTATTTTTTATTTCCCCTATGCCTTTTGAGGAAAGGTTTGGCTCATTCTCCATCTTCAATAATGAAAAATATGTAGTATATAAAGGTTGAATTTTTTTATATCTTTTTAATGAGTGGTTTTTAATGCTACTAGGGCTCTTAGCTTGCAATTTTTTTAATTAAATTACCTATTTTAATTTTATGAGTTTTTTTTTTTTTTGACATAATTTTATGAGTTTGATATTATATTACATCTTAAATTTCATTAAAATAAGTGTAGTGTGTGATTTTATATATAAAAGAAAAAAAAACAAAAAAAACAAAAAAACAAAAAAACAAATTTTGAAAACATGCGCAAGAATAGATAAGAAAGCATGAAAACCTCGTCGGCAAAAGTACTATTTATAGTTATTCAATAATGTTTAAAAGATTATTAAATGGGTTATTCTCAAAAAAATTAAAAACATTAATTCACAAAAATAGATATAGACTCATTAAACCTTTTAAAAATATTTGGATAAGTTTGGATCACCCATCATACTAATCTTAATTAATAGAGAATTTGTACGGTATAGTAACTTTAGAACCACTTATTAGAATTATAGCATAATTTTATCAAAAAATAGTTTATACCCAAATTCTAAATGATTGAATTTAACCACTGATAATTTTAATTATATTCAATTAGTTTGTTAAATGATTGAATTCGATCAATTACCCGTGATTGAACTCAATCACTTGAAATTTTAAAACCAATTCTTGATAAAAATGTTTTTATGCAATTTGTTACCTCATTTTTGTTATACATGAAAAAACCACTTAATTAATATTCATTTTTTTTTATATAATTATGATATATTTCTCTCATAACCAAAATTTTATTCTATTCGTTAGTAAGTACAACATTGATTTCCTCATAATCATTTTATGCACTCAAAATATAGGTAACAATCTCCATAACCCGTTTCTTCTCTATAAACATAAATAATTATTTAATCTTAATCATTTTCATCTTATTCCCCTTCAATTTATTCTCATGAAACTAGTGTTGTGTGAGACGTTTAAAAAAAAAATAATAGTAAAAAGAAAATTACTATCAAATAAGATAGTTACATATTAAACTTTAGAGAATAAATCAAAATAAATATTTTATTCACAACTTTATTTATTGTGTATGAGCAATTTTCCCAATCAAAAGGAGTAAAGTTCTGGTGTCATGATATATGATCTAGGAACCAAATTAGAGTTAAGATCCTTATTGTTAAATTAAATATAAGCAAGTTCCATAGGGGTGGCAGATTTAGTTGAAGACTTAAGTGCTAAATATTTTTCGTGTCTCTATTTTTTTAATGTCTTTCGGTGTCTGACCTAGTGATGGGTATGGTTACGAGTTAAGATCCCTCACAAAAGGCACACTGTAGAAGATAAGCTCGCCAACTGAGAAAGAAAGAAAGAAATGAAGAAGATGAAATCAAAAGAAAACAAAACCCATTTGAATTTTGGGCCCAATTTCTGAGCAGATTCAAAAATGGATTATTGTACTTAAAGTTTCACGTGTAAGTGCCCCTTTTTTCCTTTTCTTTGCAAATGTTGCTTTTTCAATAGTTATCTATCTGCCATATGAAATCCCCAACTAAGTTGAGGAGTTAGAAATTGAGAGTCGCATATGAGTAATATTTTGTTTAGAAATGAGTGAGGGGTTGAAAATAAGCGTAGTTAGAAATGAATGATTAGATATAAGTTGTTAGAAACAAGGAGTTGTTTAGAAATTAGTTTGAGTAGTTAGAAACTGAGAGTTGCAGATGAGTATTAGCTTGTTTAGAAATGAGTGAGTGGTTAAAAATAAACTAGTTAGAAATGAATGATTAGATATAAGTTGTTAGAAATGAAGAGTTGTTTAGAAATTAGTTTGAGTAGTTAGAAATTGAGAGTTACAAATGAATAATAGCTTGTTTAGAAATGAGTGAGTGGTTAAAAATAAGTTAGTTTAAGTAGTTAGAAATGAATTATTGGAAATAAGTTGTTAGAGACGAGGAGTTGTTTAGAAATTAGTTTGAGTAGTTAGAAATTAAGAGTTGCCGCTTCGTTTGGATGTGTTTATTTATGTAGATGAGTAATAGCTTGTTTAGAAATGAATGAGTGGTTAAAAATAAGTTATTTTAAGTAGATAGAAATGAATGATTAAAAATAAGTTCTTAGAATCGAGAAGTTGTTTAGAAATTAGTTTAAGTAGTTAGAAATAGAAAGTTGCAGCTTCGTTTGAATGCGTTTATTTTTGTAGATGAGTAATAGTTTGTTTAGAAATTAGTGAGTGGTTAAAAATGATTAGAAATAAGTTGTCAGAAATGAGTAGTTGTTTAGAAATTAGCGGTTAAAAATGAGTTATTTTGACTCCTTAAAAATGAATGAGCCGCTAGAAATGAGTAGTTTTTTCGAGTACTTACAACAAGTAGTTTGGATGTGTGTGTGTTTTTTGAGAGTAGTTAGTAATACTCATTTTAAATTCTCTTTAAATTCAACAAACAAACACCTTGTGTTCTTCTTGCTCTGCATACATAACTTTGATGTGTCCTTTATTTTTTACAACGTTCCAAGCAAACCTAGCTGGCATTGTCTTATGGAGAAATGCTTGGTTCCCATTTTCTCTTTGTTGGGGGTTTCTTAGCCATTAATATCTTAGCTTGTGGATTCATATTTTTTCCCCTGATTTTCTAGTTGGATTTGATATGTTGTTTTCCATCATTGTTCTTGATATTTGAGCCTTTTTTTGGTCTGGAATACATATTTCTCGAAATTAGAAATGTGTTGGCTTACCATAGCTCAACTTGCATAAGTGTGTATCCATGAGTTCAAATCCCCCAAAATCAGAAGTGTGTGTTGGTTGGTTCATTGGAATCCTACCCTAGAATCCTCAATTGGATTACGCCCAACCAAACGATGGGTTGAGTTTCAAACTCAACCCAACCCAACTTCAAACTACTGAACCAAACACCCCCTTAGCAATTTTCTTAAATTGGAATTGGAACACATGGCTAAGGAGTGTGAAGTCACATGTTAGAGCCATATTATTAGCCCCCATTTCACCTTGATATCTTTTAAACAATGAAGTGATTATTAATATCTAGAAGCTGAAATATTGATTGCTCCTTTAACTTATGAATTGTGGATTTGCTAAATGCTTTTTGGGATGTTGTCAGCTATTAATGAGAATGACAATAAGGGGTGTATAGGGGAAGGGGGATGCAAATGATTATCGGAAGAATGATTCTCTTACTCACATTTGGGTCACAGCTACCGATAATATCTTTTCCATAATCACATTTCCCTACAACCACTTTTTAATCTCATCATACTCACTATTTTTATCATCACGATGTAAGATATCTAATACCTTACTTCTTCAACAATTCACAGTAAAATGTCAAACACAACATCAAAAAGATTCTCATTAATGGAAATAACAAACAACAATTAAAGAATAGAAAATAAACCAAACGACATAAATACTACAACCCAATATCCCAATACACATACTAGAACTCGTCTAGCTAACACCCAAAATACCCCTTAGATAACCTACAAATTCCCATACAGCCCATTATAGGACTCTTACACATGATTATTCCATTCATCCCAAACATAGATATAATCATTCTCCCCGATTATCATTATTTCCCGTATTCTCCTTCCGATTCTCATCTTCCCCATAAGCATTTTCATTCTCCTAGTCATTCATACCATATTGTTAATGTGTTTGTTATGAAGTCTAGGTAATGCTGGAAATTGTGTCAGTTCTTCAATGTGCAAACAGCCAGGATGAAATATTTCTTGGCATCAAGCATATATCCCTGATGATCTGTTTGTTTTGTTTTGTAGCAACTTTTTTGGAATGGTTTTATTGCAATCACAAATACTGGCTCATGTGTTTTTGCCTGCTTATTCATTCATGTAAGTGTTTAATGGTCCACAGCTATATTTGGTTATTTTTATGTGAATAAAAAGGGATATTTATTTTACTGGTCTCCAGCAGCACCAGGTAGAAGATATTGTTGAGCTTTGGCTGGCCCATGTAATGTGTCTCATCCTTCAATATTCAAAATATTTATGATCATATTCCAACTGAGATTATGATATTCTTTTCAACTTAAATGTGATGTGGAATCTTTGTTGTCCTAGATGCAAAGAATTGAGATGGCCCAACTGATCTTTTTTTTTTTTTTTTTTTTTTTGTCTGCTCTTACTTTTCTTTTGTCACAAAAGACACTTGATCAGAGGGCCTCATTTTTGTTTCGAATCGATGTGATATATCATCGACAAAGTTATTGTCTTTGGATCTTTAACAACAACTAGCCTTTTCTTTTCTATTTCTCTTGTGATACTGTCTTATTCACGTTTGAGCCATCAATAATCATCCCCACATAATTAACACTCATTCCCCCTATTATCACTTTTCATTCTCTCCATACTATCTATTTTGTTCCCCATAAGCATTTTTTGCATCCTAAACGCAGATTATCATTCCATGCACCCTAAACGCAGATAACCATTCCCTTCATCTCAAACATAGATAATCATTCTCCTTTATATTTTTCCCGTATTCTCATCCTCCTTGCCCCAAACACTCCAATGTGTTTTACATGTCAAGTAAATAAGAGTGATTGTTTAGGGAAGAAGGAATAGAGTTTGCTAGCTGTTCCTTTTCAGATTCAAGTTGAGACTCATGTCAGACATGCTTTAAGAAAGAATCTGATAACATAATTGGTTAAAAATGTGTTGGTTTGGGAATAAAAAACGTACTCTAAGAAAGCATCTGACTAAGATGGCACGCACCAATTTGAGCATCACTCAACCAGTTAAGTCATTTACCTTCAACCGAAAGGTTGGAGGTTCGTCTACTCCCACGTCCTACTCTCATATAATGTGAACTCAAAAAATTTCTCAAACCACCAAATATAGGAAGGTTAAGCTGTTGCTCTGTGAGCTGACTCTAGCACTCTGATAGAATCTGGATCTATCTATTAGCAAGTCATCACGAACATACATGATAAGCCAAGTGATTCGAGGTACTTGGACCCTCCCTAACTCTTGAGATCTCTCAAGCCCTAATTCTCATACAATTCAAAGATACTACCTCACTAAGTAACCCTCTCTATTTATAACCACTCTATGTAACTAACTCTCAACTAATTGCATAAAGGCCTTCATACTATTCTTTAATATTCCTAAGGCCCAAACCTATTACACTCACAAATATTACAAAAAAAAAAAACTCAAAGCAAACTCATGATGTGTAGTGTAGTCTATTTTTCTACTTGCCCTGTCTAAACAAGGAATTTCATTACATTGGGAGGTAAAATGAGATGGTGACTGCTGTTGGGATTCATAATGGTGTTGTTAAGCCAAACTAAATGGATAAAAAAGGTTGCAGTTTGAAAAAATGGGAAAACAGATGAAATGACCTTCTCAGAACAATGAATTCACATAATAGATCAGTTAAGATTCATAGTTCATGCCTTGGTTTCAGTTATTTATCGGTATTGCTTCATTGCATTGCCTTTTAATGTTTTCACAATTTCTTTCTCGTGATCTTAAAACTCCATTTGTTTTATATCTGTGAGTGTCCGGTCCAGTTTACGCACACCTCGACTATTCTCATATCCCAGCCAACCCTACAACATTTAGACGTGTAGTAAATTGTTTTCTAGGTATGTGATTATCATAGATTGAACCCATCACCTCTTGTATACTCGAGACCCTTTTTGGCGGCTAGGCCAACCCATGATGGTTGTTTTAAACACCATTTTGACTTGCTAAAAACAGCTAGCAAATGAAAGTGTAGCACTATTGTCAAGTTGTCTAAGCCTAGGTCTATGTGATACTGGTTTCAAGCTAGTGGGGATAAATTATGAAACTTGGAACTGAAAGCTTTATTATTACTTCCACCACACAGAATGGAATCTGTTCACTCATAACTGTTCTGCTATGTAGTGATCTTCTTCCTACGAGTCTGATAAGATCTAAAATCTAGATTGATAGGACTTGGAACCTCCCATTCTCTATATGAGCCCACTAACTCTGTGATCAAACGCTATTTATAAACAAATAATTCAACTAACTCCCTAAATAATTGTCCAAACACCCCTTATTTTATTTCTAATTCTTCTAAAGCCCCAGACATATCAGTCATTGAAAGATTCAATCATGTGAATATGCATCTTTTATTTAGTTCCCTGGATGTCTTTTCAATCGTTAAGACACAATTCATGGCTTTTGTATTCATTACTGCCTTGCAGGTTGGAAGAAATCGATTAAAATCTTGAACTTTAGGGACAGAAGAAGAATCCCACACCGCCGCAGCCTAGTTGGACGGTGCAAAGGCGGCTGCAAAAGAATAAAGATAACTTTTATATGGAATCTTTGAGCAAGTTAGCTTCGAGTTCTAAGGCCCCGTTTGATAACCATTTGGTTTTATTGTTTTTTGTTTCTGAAAATTAAGCCTATTCTCACTCAAACTTTTTACAATGTGTTCAATCTTTTCTATAATGTGTTCATCTTTCCCTAAGAAAGTAGGTGAATTCTAACAACTTTTAAAAACAAAAACAAATTTTAGTTTGGTTTCTACAAATATAGGTGAGAGAGAGAGATATTCAAGTAAAAAAAAACATATAGTAAGATAGTTGTTATAAGCTTAAATTTCAAAAATCAAATAGTTATCAAACAGGACCTAACTTGTTTGCTTTGATTTTCTGCAAGGTTTATGCCAATGAAGTTAAAGAAACAGAAGAAGGTCAGTGCTAGAGGAATATCCAGAGGGAAAGTAGAAATTGCACTAATTTATGCTACTTTGATGTTTAAGGATTGGTAAAAGTTGCTGTCAATAGAGTACTGATGGAGCATCTTGTGAAAGCTAGTATGAGTGCTGTTGTGTTGTCATTGATTGAGCATAGTAGGAGAAAAGTCCAGGCCTTGAGACGGGTACGAGTGTTCTAAGTATGTTGTGGGACGAAGCTCCAATTCGAGAGCGGGCAGAGGAATCGATGGAGCAGGTTCATCTTTTTTTCTCAAGAAGAAAAGGAGCTGACATTTGGAGGGGGGCATTTATTCAACCTTTCTTATTTGGTACTCTTCTACCCATTTGTTCTTTTTATGGCTTTTAATTTGAGTTTCTTTTTATGTTCTTTCAATCTAAATGTGTATTGTAAGTGACAGAGTGGCCTTGCTGCAATTCGGTTTCATTTTTCTTAATCTGAATGAACAGTTGAGATCTTTTTGCACTCTTTCATTGGATTTTCTGAGTGTTTAAATTGTTAAAAACTTGCCTTTGTTTGGGCAGCTTAGTCAAGTGTTGTTTTCTTTCATTTTTGGTAGAAAGGAAATGGAACCAATTATTCAAAAATCACATTAGCCTCACCTTGAAATCCCAATATAAACAGGTATGGATTAGTGGAAATTAAGCCACTAATACTGAAAAATCTAAGCTAGGAGGTTTAGGGATAACCACTTGCTTAGTGCCCTTAACAGCAGCTTAAACAGGTATGGATTAGTAGAATTTAACTATTTAAGCCACTATTACTAAAAAATCTTGAAGGATATTATGTGTTTCATTTCTTATCTAATGATGTTTGTTATTTCTATTAATGAAATCTGCTGGTGTTGCTTGAAGTTTAGTTACTCATTGTGTTTGTTCTAAGAAATCTTTGAAGAAGTTATTGGGCACCCTTACATGAGACAACAAAAGATTTTACAATTAAGTTCACTCGTGAATTTTGAATAATGAGACTTTCAAAAGAGTATTCTTTGGAGACACCAAGCCTCTACCAACGATAGACCGTCTCTTGGGGACTATCCGCGTTGTTATTTGAACTGATTTCGAAGACCTTATATCCAAAAAAAAATTAAGTTCTTATGGGAGCTTGCACACTAGACTATCAACATCGATGATAAACTTCAAGAGAGGTTGCTCCATATGGTCTTGTCCCCTTATTGTTGTGTATTCTTGTAAAAAAACAACTTGGAGAGACGCCCCACGTCTTGTTCTCGCAAACTAATTATAAATATAGGTAAATTTTAAAGTATTTGCATCCATAATCATTAATACAGTTTAATATTCATCAATACTAATATTTTGTGTTTTAAATATTCATTAATATCACTATTATAAGAAAGTATGTGACAATAATCATTAATACCGATGATTACATTTGCTATTCTTTTTGTGAAGTGACTGTATTTATACTTATTTTCTAGATTTGACTAGTCTTACAAGTTTTTCGGAAGAAAAAAAATGACGCTTTCTTCATTATTTTTTAACACTCGTATAGTTAGTAACTTCGTTTGTTTGTTATAACAGTCTTGATCATAATTCAATAAGATCGAAAGGCTCTTTGTAATCAATTCTTGTTTTAGTTTTTTATTGTGTGGAGTTTGATTTGAGATGGTGTTAGAGCATTGAGCTTAACAACCAATGGTGTCCTTGGATCTTTTAGGCAAAGATTGAAATGTGATTTCCTTACAACTCTGCTCCTTTAGACTTTACGATACATATCAATGAGATACGTAAAAAGCACGTCCACGGTAAATACGAGATCAAACTAGCATCATAGTGACATTGTTTTGGTTGAAGTTTGATTTGTTTTAAGTTCACGTATGTCAACATTAAGAGATGTTGAGAAGCTTATTCATGATAATTCAACTTTTAATTTCATAACTAAAAATTTTAGATTCAAAATTTTAGGTTAAAAATTAAAAATTTCAAAATTTTAGATTCAATCACGTTAAAAATTGCAAACCAAAAATTTGATGGGCTTCAATTAATATAACTTCATATTTTTGCTATTTATGAAATATTTTTTACAAGTTGTTATAAATAAATTATTTGAAAAAAAAAAGATTAAAATTTGGTATGTACAACATATTTTAGTTTTATAATGTATTTGTTTGTTTTTAGACTTGAATTGATCACTTTTAGAAAATGTAAAGTCACTGTATTGGTGAGTATTTTCAAATTCAGCTTTTGGAAGTTCTCTTTAGTACATCTTTCTTTATACCATTAAATTTTCAATCTAGAATTTAGGCAGTGAAAAGTATTCAACTTTTACACTTTTGACTACTATTATTTTTCCCTCAGAAAAAGGTATATTTTACCTTCAAAAGGTTGAGAAGAAAAATATTCAAGATTTTAGTGAATCTATAATTTCAAAAAAAATAAATAAAGAAAAAACTAAATTAAAATAAAATATTAATAATAAGACCTTTTTTCATGATAATAATAAGAGTATCTCTAAAAGTGTGATTTGTGTTTATAAATCAATATTCGTTTTAAATTATTGAATAATTTGTATTTATAAGACATTTCAATTTCAATAATACATCAAATACAATATTATTGCACAGAAATGAGCAAATTATATCTAAAACAATGCTAGTTTGGCCCTTTTTTGGGAGGAAATAGTTTGCTTTCCAAACATTTTAAATTCTAAATTTTCAAGCACCTCTAATAATAAAAAGCAATAATAATAATTCATTTCCAAAAAAGGAATTAAAAACATAATATTAAAGGACAAAATAATTGCACTTTAAATAAGGAAATAATTGTATACCCTCCCCAAAAAGAAACAATAATTACACATCCAAATAAAAATTTGATTCCAAATGTGCAAAATCAAACCATTTTTTACTCAAATCAATGAATCTCCAAATAACAATTAGATTAAATGTGCAATCAAACAATTTTTTACTCAAATCAATGAATCCCCAAATATAAATTTGATTCCAATTGTGCAAAATCAAACCCATTTTTCACTCAAATCAATGAACAATTTGATTCCAATTGGGCAAAATCAAACCATTTTTTACTCAAATCAATGAATCTCAATACAAGGAATCTTTATATCATAGTCTATGACAATAGGCAAATTACTCAATTATGGAATCAAGGCCGAGAAAAACAGGCCCATGTGAGAAATTCCAGCCCAGGCCCATCATTCATTATTATGCCGCTCCAAAAAAACGACAAATTACATTCCCAAAATATCGAATATTCCAAAAATTATAAATCAGATTCCACGGCAGCTTGTCCGCTACAAAACCCGAGATGACAGACCCACGGGGGCCCAATAAAGAAAATCGGAATCATTGCAAAAAAATCTGACAAAATTTCAATTGAAAATATCTCAAATCTATAAAGATATTTCAACAAGATAAGAACCAAAGCAGAACCCTATGAATTAATAATGGAGAATGTGAGGAAAAAATGGAGAACGAAGAGCTGAACTACTTCATTATCTTTGGAACATAGAAGAGGATAACAAGAACACGAAACCCATCGGTAATCGGTCAAAAAAGAGAGCACTCGAAACAGAACAGAGCAAAATCCAGAACAACGTTAACGAAATTTAAACTACTGAGATTTTTTTTCATCACACTAATAACTAAGAAGAAAACCAATAAGCTAGATCAGATCCATAACAATCAGATTTAACTTCTCCATCCTCCCTCAGATCCACCGCCGCCGCCTCCTTCACGACGCCCACCACCGTATCCACCACCTCCGCCTCCGTATCCTCCACCGCCTCCTTCACGACGTCCACCATAACCGCCTCCACCGCTGCCTCCGTATCCACCTCCGCCTCCGTATCCGCCACCGCCTCCTTCACGACGTCCACCGCCGTATCCACCTCCGCCGCCTCCACGGCTGTATCCTCCTCCGCCGCCTCCTCCACGGCTGTATCCTCCTCCGCCGCCGCCGCCGCCACGTTGCTGAGCCTCGTTGACGGTGATGCTACGGCCGTCGAGATTCTGGCCGTTCATCGCCTCAATAGCGCTTCTCATAGCTTCCTCATCAGCAAACGTCACGAATCCAAACCCCCTGGATCTTCCAGTCTCGCGATCGTTGACGATCTGGATCGAAAATAAAAAGAAAAACATAGATCAGAAACTAAAACTCAACAAATCAAAAGAAAAATCCAAAAAAAACACCGATCGTTTCCTCGTCTCTGTAACCAAGATGAAGGTGAACGTACCGATCAAGATCGAGTAATAAAAGCAAGATATCAAGAACGTAATCGCAGTAAAGTAACACAAAACACAGTCACAGAGTCACAGATCAGAAAAAGGATCGAACAAATCCAGATCTCGACGATGACAACACAAACGGACCTTGGCTTCAACGATATCGCCATAGGCGGAGAAAGCCTTCTCTAAGGCTTGGTTGTCGGTGGCCCAGGCGAGGCCGCCGACGAAACACCGGAACTCATCGGAGGAAGAGGCCATGGAATTCAGAGAAACCCTAACCCTAGAAAAAGTTTAGAAAGAGGGGGATAAACGAAGATCCACACCTCTTGAATGAGCACAATGATATACGAATGAACCCGAGGGTTGCTTTTATAGAGCCTGCTAACTTGACCAGGGTTAGTTTCGGGGTTAGTTTTAGGGTTTCTGAGAATTCAACCCACGCGGTTTATTTGTAATCAGGGTTAACCTAAAAGGCGGTATGATTGCCTGCCTTGTTTGGATGCGCTCAAATCTTATCCTCCGGTTTGTTATTCCAATCCCCGGTTTAAGATATTTTGAGGACCAAAAATATCACCCAACCTAAAATAAATAATATTCATCAATTTTACATTCTGTCCATAATATATGAAAATCTTTAAGTAGGTCATTTACGCCATCCTTAAATCAAGGAGTAAATATCTCCATTTTTTTTTAGATTAGTAAAAATCTCCTTTTAATCTAACTTTATATATATTTTTTTCTTATAAACTTTTAAATAGCTAAATTTAAATTTTAAAATAATTTTAATCAAATGAATAACCTTTTAATTAACTTGTTTTTATAATAAAATTATGAACTTAAGTTTTAAATATAAATATCTTCTCAAACTATATCATGGTTTTAAATTCAAAATATCTAACAAATTTTTTTTTGTTAATTATACTTCAAAATCTAAACTCGATTTTTTTTTTCTAACAATCTACAATAGATTATATTACATTAGTCATTCAACGACATTATCACAAATTATATTGAGATGTCCATGGGTTGGAGCGGGGTTGGATAATGGGTTCTTCGTCGCCACCAAAATCAATCTTTGTTCGTGTGAAATTTACCTTTTTTTTGTGGGGATTAATTGCAGGTAAATGGTGGGGATCGGGTTCTTAAGCAATTTTTTCCCATTTTATTTTCTTCTACTTTTATAATTTGAATTTAATAAGAATTTGTTCAATAGTATTTTTGAAGTAGAGAGATTTTCAAGGAAATATATGTATTGATTTTCATTTATATAGTTTATTGTTAAAAAAAATATTTATTAAAAAAAAATATAGAAAAAAAAATGTTTATAAATATTAAATAGGTGAAAAGGAGAGAAAAACAAATATAATTTATAAAAAAAACTAACCCCGACTCTATTTAGCTTACGGGGAATTCTTTTCTCCCACTCACCCTCCGTTTCCCCCACTTAAACGAGGATTTAGTGCCCCATTCGAGACAGGTCGAGCTCCACAGGAAAAATTGATATCATACATATTTTCATGCACATTAAATGCATTATATTTACTAATACATATTTAAGGAATAAACACACATATTTAATATGCACGAAAAAATATTAATACATTTAATGTATACTATAGAGGCACAACAATTTTAAATAAATTAAATACAAATAAATATTTGAATCTATTAACATTGTACATACATGTACAATCAATTACGATATATTACGATATATATTGACCAATAAGTAAGTGCATACAAGTACACCATACTAGTTAGGAATTTTGTTTGTCTTCATTGTCTCGTACGACTTTTAATTATATTGATGAAATTGAATTTAAAAAGTAACTACAAATAACAAATATAAATAGAATCTCTTGAAATATGGATTCCATTAAGAACACAACATTGGAAGTCTAAAACTCATTACAGCTTAAAAAACATGAAATAAAAATAAACTAATTCATCTCTATTATAATTTTGCAAAACATGAATTTGCAATGGGATCGTTGCCATTGGATAAAACAAAACGCAATTTTGAGGCAAGTTTCAACGATAAATTTACGAGACGTGTGATCATTTATATTCAAAAAATGGTTAGAAATTATTTATATGGTTAATTAATTATTATTTTTAAATAGAAAAAATAATTGTAATTATTTTCTTATTTATTGGGCCAAAGTGTCATTTACATTCAAGCCCACTGAGCCCAATCCAACGTCTCAAGTGGGCTTATAGATCTGGTCAAGGCAGAAACTTGTATTCAACTCTTCACATTTTCATTGGCCCACTATACACTTCCATTCTACTCATTCTTCTCTAATTTTCATGTTTTTTTTAGATTATAATAACTCGGATGGGTAGATTTGAACCCAAGACTTCAACGTCATTAAATATACAACGATGTCGGTTGAACTATTGCTCCGTTGGCTCTGTAATCTCCATGTTAATAGATCAATCAATGATAATACATATAAAAAAACAAACTTTCAAATTCTTTTAAAATATTTTAAATTCTAGATGGATGGAGACAACAAAGTAAAAGACTAACGTTAGAAATATATGTAATAAATAATTATACTACCTTATCGTTAGATTCAAAATGAACAATATCACATGTAGTTTAAATTATGAAGAATATAAATGGCATCTCCAAGCACATTTAATTGCCATCCCCTATTATTTATATGCTAAACGAAAAAAAGAGAATGAGAAGATCAAATCAATTTTCATTTTATTACTTCAAGATGATTTTAAAAAAAATTGTGGCTTTTTTTCTTTTAAGCACTTTACACGTAATCTTATATTCATAATTGTTTCGCATTATATCATATGTCGTCACAAGAACTTTAGCAGTTAAAAAGGAACAAGAAGATGAAGAAATATAAATCATTTTTAAAGTACAAAAACTTAGATAAGACATTTAGTTTTTTAAACTATTTGTTTCAATTAATGAAAATGGCAACAAGAAACAGACAAGATGATGTAGAGACTAATAATGTAGAATTTTCCAAGTTAATTAGCTTATAATAAATTTTTTTATTTTTTTTATTTTTAGAATACAATAATTGAGGGTGGGGGACTCGAACTCAAGACTTTTAAGTCGTGAACATTAAGCCAGTTGAGCTATTACTTTGTTGGCTAATAAATTTAACTATTAAGCTCGTGATATTTTAATTTGTTAGAACTATATTAAATCACCTATTATCAATTAAAATTTATTTGACAGATTGAGATAAATTGAGTATGTCAATTAATAAATGTGTTAAAAAAGTGTGGAAAAAAGGAGAAAGGATTAAAAAGGCCGAAGACTTGTTCCACGCGTAAAACCCATTTCGGTCTTTTCAAGTATCAATAAAAGATTATTTCTCATTGTGAATCGGTTGAATTTTGATAAAAGAGATATTTAAGTCATGTTCGGGTGTGACCTAACTAATAATACTCATCAAAATATATTATATTTTATTTTAATTCAAAAAGTAAAAAGAAAAAGAAAAGAAAAGGATTTTGCGACCCATATTGAGTCACATGTGTGGAGGCATGACCTAAATATTTCTCTTTTGATAATATTTTCAAGAATGTAAGTTTTTTTTTTATTTGATTCATATATATATATATATATATATATATTATTTTGTTTCTATTTATTTTAAAAGAGGTAAACAAAAGTTCTCAAATTTACCAACCACACTTCCAAAAAAAAACACAATTTGTATCCAGCCTATAAAATTGTGAAATTTCAAACAATGTCCATAACTTTCAAACTATACATTAAATTTATAATAATAATAAAAATTGAAGAAAAAACCTAAAAGGGGCAAGGGAACAGTTAACCTACTCATAGAGAGTGACTTAACATTTTCTTTATTGGTTGCAAATTGTTGAGACATAATGAAATTTAAAAAACAATGAAAAAGTAGGCATTTAAATTCCTATTCTATATAAATGCATCCACTTGGTTGAGAGTGATTGTCTCCAACTTCATGGTCACCCACATTCAAGATTCAAAATTCTATTTCATTTATAATATTGGGGTTTTTACAAAAATATACTAAATTGATAAAATATTTATAATATTAGGTAAATTTGAAAAAAAATTAGCAACCATCATCATATATACGGTATAAAGTAATATTTTTTATACTAAATAATTAATACATAATACACTATGATGTGTATTTATTTATACCGTATATTCGACTATTGATGCTAATATTTTCAAATTTGCCTAGAACTGTAATTATTTTGTAAAATTAGACTATCCAGTACAATTTCCTTATAATATTTGACTATAAAAATAATGTAAAAAATAAATTTTTAAATCAGTAATTACCATGGATTAAAAAAAAAAAAATTGGAGGATAAAATTGCATGTATTTTTTGTTTGGAACAAGTAGGCTATGTTTGTGGACCTTAAGTTTGATAGATCTATTTTTGTAATGAAATTTCTCAACAAAAAATTTGACATTTATGAGTTGGACTTTATCTTCTAGACCAACAACCCACATGTAAGTACTGTTTGCAAATTGCAAATTGCAAATTGCAACTTGCAAGCAATAACATCACTTTAACTTATTGTATCACATTTTCAAGAGACCCATCATTTCTATTCTTTTGATCTCCTGACTAATTATTGTCAAATATTTTTTTTTTTTAGAAAAAAAAAAATTATTGTCAAATAATATAATATAAAATTTCACCAGAAAAAGTGAGCAACTTATATTTTTTATATATCGTCAATGAGATATCTAATTTTTCTCATACAAGATCCTTAACCTAAACCATTAAAATATATATAATATAATGAAATTTTAGTTGAATAATTATTGGGAGTATATATATCAATTAATCACTTTTTTTTTTTTTATCATTAATACATTTATGTTAACTTTTATTCACGTGGTATATTCTTATTAATAGAGTAAGACTTTTTGGTTATTAACATTGATGCAGTTTAATCTACTACTTTTATTGACATTAATAAAGTTATACTTTAGTTCTCACCTTAGTCTACATTGGTTGAATCATATATTCTAAAAAAACATTTAGTTTATATAATTTGTAAAATAAGCTTGATTTTTTTTTAAACACAAGTAAAATATAGATAACAAAATTATGTCATGATCATAAGTTCGATCATGAAAATCGTTTACTTTTATTTATTTGAGAATAATAACATCATTTTATGATAGCTTTGTGATCATCTTTCAGTTAATTTGTACTCATAAGAAAGAAGAACAAAAAAAAAAAAGAAAAAATCAAGCCTATGGTAATAAGTAAGTTTGATTTTATTTTTATAAGTGGGTGTTTGTTTCACGTATTTAAGTATAATTTAAACAAAAAATTTATAACTTCTCGAATTTTTTTATCCAACGAGTTTTTATTAACTCCTCATATTTTTAGTTTTAAAACTATCTCTTCATTTCTAACCATTCATTCATAATCATTCATCTATAACTTATTCAATCATTTATAATTACTAAATTTTAATCATTTATTTAAATCAATCAAAATAATTATTTTCTAACCATCTATTTTTTATCATTTATTTTTTAACTACTCTAAATAAGATTTTCACTCTAATTTATCTATACAAAAATTACACGCGAACAGATTTTTTGTTACAATTTTTGATTTCTAACTATTAAAATAACTATTCAATATACTAAACCCTACTTAAATATGACAAACAAATATCCCGGATTAGGCTTAGATTATTGTACAACTTCTTTTACGTCTTCCCCGGACGTTTAAACTCAAAAGGAAAAAAAAAATTAATGACAAAAAAGGTTCTGTTTTAAATAAAAAACATTAAAAATGATAATAAATAAATAAACAAACGGTTTCGGTCAGGATGAAAGTAGATATTATTTTAATGATTTTATTTATAGGGAGTGGTTAATTTCCATCGTTGTTGATAATTTTCTAGGAATGTTATTATTATTATTATTTGAAACAACTAGGAAAGTTATTTTTGCATTGGAAAATGTATATAACTAATTTCCTTTTATGCTTAATTACCATTTTTAAAGTTAAAGGTGAATCCACAGAATTATTTATATGTATTTTAGTAAAGAGGAAAACTCCTCTGCTGGTTGCCCAGCAGAGTCCATCTAGTGAGGGAAAAACCAATGGTTTAAAATCAAGCACGTATGAAAGAAAGAAAGAAAAAAAAAACAGTTTATGCCTTTCTCTTACCTTTACTAAATCATGATTTTTTTTCTTCTTTATTTTAATTCTAATT